>JAPWLS010002392.1:0-117033 GCA_028551675.1 Tineola bisselliella
GCAGCTACATCATTCCTATTCCTAAAAAGAGCGATTTTTCCAATTTCAATAATCTCAGGCCTATTTCCATTCTTCCCTACTTGTCTAAGGCCCTTGAACGGGTAGTCAATCATCAGTTCACCGTCTTTCTTAACAAAAATAATTTGTTTAACCCGTTTCAATCCGGCTTTCGATCTTCCCACAGTACTAGTACCGCTCTTGTGAAAATCACAGATGATATTAGACAAGCTATGGACAAACGAAACCTTACTCTTCTCATTCTTCTAGATTTTAGTAATGCTTTCAACTGTGTAGATCACGACATTCTCTTAGTTATGCTCCATTCCCTCAACATCTCCCAGAATGCTATGCAGTGGTTCGACTCTTTCCTTCGGGGGCGCCGACAACGCACTCGCATAGACAACTCTTTCTCTGATTGGTGCCCTGTAAACGCAGGACTCCCTCAGGGTAGCGTATTATCCCCACTTCTCTTCTCTGTTTTCATTAATACTATTCCTAAAGTGATTCGCTTCTGTTCCTACCATCTGTACGCCGATGATTTGCAGCTTTCCTTGCGTTTTAGTCTTGGTGACGCTCATGACGCTTTTTTGCAAGTGAATGAAGATTTGGAGTCTGTGCTCCTGAAATCTAAACAGCTAGGATTACTGGTTAACGCCAGTAAGACGCAGGCTATAGTTGTCGGTTCTAGACAGTTGGTAAGTGGGTTCAATTCGAGTACTGCACCATTGCTGATGCTGGACAACTCACCATTGCAATTAAGCGAACGTGTGAAAAATTTGGGTCTCCACATAAGTCATGATCTCACATGGAACTTCCATGTGGCTGAAACTTGCAGAAGGGTCTACAGTGTAATGCACTGTCTGAAGCG
This sequence comes from Tineola bisselliella, assembly GCA_028551675.1. Taxonomy (NCBI): domain Eukaryota; kingdom Metazoa; phylum Arthropoda; class Insecta; order Lepidoptera; family Tineidae; genus Tineola; species Tineola bisselliella. The sequence continues at coordinate 869 of JAPWLS010002392.1, forward strand.
CAACCAACACTTCATACCTCAATCGGCAAGGCGTATGCTTGTTAACTCCATAATTTTCCATTTAATCGATTAGAAGCGATTATGCCGATATCTGTTACCCGGATATTATTGAGGAACTACTTAATGGTTTAGTTAAACATTCCAATATATTAATATTTCACAGTTACTCTTGGTCAAAAAGCCGAGTCCTACTAACACAGTCGGAACTAATATTTTTTTTGTTGAAATACCTTCAAAATATATTTCTCCATCTCATTAACATTTTCTCAATGATTTCTGAGATAATACGACAACGAAGAATCTACACAAACAAACCATGCACAATAAGAACTTTAAATCGATATCCTGTAAAATTGCAATTTCGTAGACCCCACCATATTAACAGGTCCCAACGAAATGAGTGGGACGCCTAAAATCACGCTTTTTCATTATATAATAGTATGTATAAAAATGATTTATGTTAATTATAAAAATAATTAGTGTATCGTCGATTCCTTGAAGAAAATATTAGACAAGACAGGTAGTTAAGAAATAATATATTTGTGTTTATTTGTTTGATAGATCTCAGAGAAATAAAGTTCATTTTAAATATAAATATATTTTTGTTTTTATGTTAAGGCTTTTATACAGTAATACCCCGCTTTACGCGACCCCGTTACGCGCGGTTTTACTATAACGCGAAATTCAAATTTATTATTAAATTACGCGAAAGAGTGCGTATAAACATAATGTAGTCATCAACTTCTCTATGGTCGCGGAAATTTCAGTTAACGCGATTTTTTCCGGAACGTATCCCTCGCGTAAAGCGGGGCATTACTGTATAAAGTATAAGTTACTATATATAGTTTATATACGATTCTTTTTTCTGTCCCGATATTTTTACGTTGAGGTCTCGATATTTAGAAAAACGGATTTGGCAACACTACAGCGAAATAACTTTCAAATTTTAGTTTAGTATTTTCAATTATAAATCGCGTTTTGTTCTCGCTAGTTACAAGAATCGTGTAAAGTTTGTTTACAAAAGTGTTATTCATTGTTTCCTATGTACGAATATATATTGGTAAGAGTCATTTCACACGTTGCCAAGTAAACATTCCTGTATTTGTAACATTTAATAATTCAAAATGATTTATTGATTCATGTCAGGAATGACGTGTTTTACACTTGATTCTCTGCCTAACCCTATCGACGTAGAACTATACCAACGAAGGAAAAAGCCTTAATATAATTATAAAAAACTGATTTATATGTATTTATGAATAATCATATTGCAATGCAATATTACGTAATATTTAGTTGGAATATTTAGATCTAACCTTATAATCTCCCTTTGGTAGGTATTTTTTGCAGTATTTTAGCCCTAGGGTTCCGCGGAACATACTTTGAGAATGGCTGAACTATACGTTTGGTGAATAACTATATAAAAAATATTTTCAGACCTTCTCTTTTCATTTTATTAGACTTTGCTTACCATTATGAACGGGAAACCTTCTGGGACATTGGACCTTTCAGCTCCTAAAACAAAAGGTATACCTTTATTAAATATAGAAATAAAAATATAAATACAAAATATATACTATCAAAACATTAATATTTAAGATGATGGAGATTTCTATCAGCTAACCACTGAAAAGGGTAAGAATAGGGTAGGGACTGGATAGAAGACAATAGAGATAAGTAAATAATTAAGATAATAAAATAAAACAAATGATAATAGCAACTCCGCTCACGGACGCACACTAACTCAACATCAAGCGGGTTACGATCATATGCCTCACAACCACAAAATAGAAGAACAAAGGAAACCATTTTTGTTTTTTGTGCCCATCAGAAGTCCCACAAATAAGTTTTTGGAGATACGGACGGACGAATAAAAATGGAGATTAAAATAGATTGAAAATATAATTATTACAATGTATTGTGACAATATGAGGAAAAAAACCTAAAATCTTCTTAAATTTCAGCTTGCAGATGAGTCCGTCATCCGACTGCTATCCGCAGATCTTGTTTGCGGCAACAGTTGCGTTTTATAAACCGCACTTTGACTTGGCATCATCTACCAGCCAATGTAGCAAGGATTTAAATGAGTACTCCCAAATCGCGCCAAACGTAGACTTAATTAAAGATGCAATATTTGAATCCTAGTCACTTCACTACTAATATACTAAACACACATCAGTACGTTCATAACATTAAAGATAAGAAAACATACGCAAGCAACATTGAATTATTATCAAATTATCATAGCAATTAGTATCGCGTTTAGATAAGTTGCTACCTAGTTTTAAGACTACACATCCGAATTTTATACGACTGCGTTTAGAATGCTACAATTTATGCCTTATTTATTTTTATAGCAATGTGGTTACTCTCCGTCTGCTGTCAGAGTGTGGTCAACAAGTATGAATTGTACTTGATAGTCAACTGTTATTCCTTTATACACGTTAGATGAATATCTTACTGATAAAAAAGCTTGGACATAATCTATGTCATTTTATGTTTACCCTTAGGTATACAATAGGATGACAATGCCCCTATACAGCAGCTATTCTTCTACATCATAGTAGATTAATTATGACATTAGTATGTAAGTGGATAATGCCAGTATACAGCAGCTAAATCAAATTGATAATTATTAAATTAATACATTTATTTCATTTATATTTGTATATGTATTGGCAAGTAAAAGCGCTCTATTGGAGTCCATTTACTAAAAGTAAATAAATAAATAAATATACAACAGCTTAGTGCCTGAAACTATATGACCGGTTTCAAAAATTCATCAAGACTTTTATGTAAAACCTTACTCATTAACTTTTGTAAACGATTCTATTTCTTTTACAATACAAGTCATCCGGTCATTTTGACTGGCTGGTAGTTCTAGTGTTAAATGTACGATTATTCCTAACGAATAAAACTTATACTTATAGCATTGCTTAAATAATTTAGTTTAAAATTTGAGAATTGTTGGTGAAAACGGCCACTTTTAGAGTGAGTATTATATACCTAAAATAAATCTTTTTTTTTTCATTTGCAATTATTTATTGGCCGCTATAAATTATAATTAATGTCAAATCTAATTCCTTTCATTGTTTATTATCATACAATATAATTGAATTAAAAGTCAGCGAACTCATAACCTGAGACTACATTAGGGAGCGATGAACGGAGCGATGAACGAAGCGATTAAGAGAGCGATCGGAGGATTAACTACATGTCTATATAACACAATAAAATAAAACACTGCTATTTGAATTTTACTATTATCGATACACAAACCAATACATATATAATATAAAAAAAAACAACATTTTAGTGAGTACATTTTCCGATACGAATATAACATATTCAAAGATTCAGTTTATTATCCATACATATACAAATATTTTAAAGAGTTCGTTGATCTATGCAAAAATAGACGAACGTTGGCCCACATGCCTCTGTTAAATAGATTCTCATATATTTAATACACTCATTAGGAAAAGTTTGAGAACCCGTCCGACTAAACGATAGGCAATTTCTTTAAAAGCAATTTTGGCTGCTCATTTCATTGTTTTTTCAAAACTACATACAAACTATCAAAATATAGAAAAATCCATACAAAATTTACGCAGACTGAGAACAAAACATATCTCGACCTTTTTGTTTTTTTTTTATTTTATATACATCAACTATCAGATACAAATGTTGTTAAAGCAAATTTTTGTAAAGCAACGAATGACCATTCTTCTTTGAGCCAATTCGATTTCAGGTAGACTTCTCAAAAATACTTGAATACATTCTTCAGATCTGCTGAATTTGGACTCAAAATATTTTATCGTGTTCTACTGTTTCTTTTGTCAAATTACCGCAGATGTCTTACAAATACAATTCTGTCGCTGTATTCCGGCAACAAATAAGAAGAAGAATTATAATTTTACAATCTACCCGCAAACTTTTTTCTTGTTCACATGACCTACGAATTCTATAATACATACATAACCTACATAATCTTTTTCTATACAAAAAAGTTGGTCCCACCTCATATGAGAAGTGAGCATTATTCTTTCGGCACAAACACAAAGAACGGCATGTAGGTAACCTAGAAATTTGCATTTCGGTTATTAGGTAGTTGCATCTCGCTAATTGAAGGTTTTCCATACAAATTTTGTCACTGACATGTGAAGAAACATTGCTCACTAAACAAAGGAAAACACAATAGAACTTGCAACGTATATTAAGATATTTTACTTTTGATGGATGCTCTCAACCATATTGAACCAAGGATTAAGACGTGGTAATTTAATTTTCATTCCCATGCATGACTAATAATTTAACCGACATTATTTAATCGGACGCTTCATAGCTATTCTCTCGATAATAAGCCGCATAAAGACTTTTAAATTACCTAAATCTAGTATAAGAAAGGATGTAAAGGATTTTAAGGAAAATAAACCTATATAAATAAGTTAGTATATTTGCTAAATTTTACAACTTCTTTCTTCTCTATGTTTTAGATATGGAAAAACGTAGAGATGACTAGGCCTGGTGTGTTGGTGTGAAAGCAAACTGGGAGGCACCCACCGGCAGTTGGGCCGAGTGAAAGTTTTGCGTGACAATCAGAAAGCAGCCTTCCGCGTTCGACTGCTTTCATTTCGCGTCCCAGCCCCTTCGATTCACAACCTGTTGTAATTTATCTATTTTTATTAATAACATTATATAATGTCGGTTGTAAATATAAACTTGCATGTATAAAGTAATTTACTTGACTTTATTCCATATATATCCCTTTACATACGTTTACAACATCGTAAGTTTAAAATGAGTTTTAACGGTAATTATTAGAGATGTTCCGACTAGTCGGCCACTAGTCGGTAAAACCGACTATCCGGCTTCTTACTTTGTGTCTATTTCTCAATAAAATGTATGTGTTACTTCCTTGTAAAGAAAACATATTGATGACATTTATCAAACAAAATTAGTATCTTAATTAAAAAACAAATAAACATAATATTTAATGACATATATTGCAATACTGCGTGATGATATTTGAAACTATCGTCAAACTAGTAAGCTGTAAAACTCAAAAAACTTTTTTTGTTATTTATATTTGTCCACATGTCAGTAGTGACTGAAATTGCAGCGAATCAGCTGTAAACGAAACGTCACGGGAATCCCCTAAACCGTAGTCGGCTTATTTACAACCGACTAATCGGCTAATCGGCTAGTCGGCCCGAGTCATAATCGGCACATCTCTAGTAATTATTCTAAATATTTTTAAATTTCTACGTCTATCGTCCTAAACGCCCTAAAAACATTACGATTATTGCTATAGAAAGAAAACAAGCTCAGAATAAGTTTAAAAAAAAAACAACACGGAAATGCTTCAAATCTAATCATCATACATTACTTTGTTTCTAAATTTGAATTTACACCAAACTATGTTTCTTCATTTGTTTTAATTTTGATACAGGTACCTAAATAACACATCTATATCATTTTCACTAAAGGCATAGCAAACAAAAAACCCTCCAAACATAGATTCATACCTACACAAAAAACTAAGTCACACTATCTGCCTATCCCTGTATCTTAACCCATTACTTCCCACTGTCCTATTTTTAGGACACCATATTCAAATTTTTTTTTAACCTATTAAGAGTTTTATTTTTTATTGTTTCTGATGAAATTCGTATTTTTATACTATTTCTTTCCGCTGAGAAAAGTATTTACGTGATTTTAATGTAATTTTTTCAAATTGATCATTTTTGTTGCCTCAAAAAAAGCATTATTTTCCGATTTTATATACTGTAAAAGAAAACAGTAACCAACTTCAAAGTACATAAAACTGATTCTTAGACTTCCACCAAATATATATAATATAAAAAATAAAAATAAAATATAATTTTTATCCCCATTGCCATACTTTATAGGACAGGCTGACTCAGCGTTAAAGAATTTTTTTAAATCTTTTATTTTGTCATATTATTTCTTCATAACGTATTATGAATTTAATTTAAAGATTTCACCAAAAAATTCTAATGATTTCGACGCTTGGGAAGTAATGGGTTAAGGGCGTTAATTCCACAACATTATTTTAAAAAAACATTTGTATTTTAATCCAATTAAACACGGATGCCCAACAAACTATCACAGCGCTTTGATGTACTAGATTGACCTAGACGACCTGGAGATAGGTCATTGTGAATATGCTATACATTTACTTCTGTATATAAATATATTAAACATGTTTATACAGTTCAATATCCAGTACTTGACTATTATTTTATATTTCTATTAATATCATTCCTTCATATTCCCAAATTATGTAAACAAATCTGCAATATTAGTATGTACCAAATTTATTTATAAATTGGCACATTATTATCCATAACAGAAGTTACCAAAACATGGGTCATGAGTGAATTTTGAGTAGGTCCCAAAATGTAATCCTTCATTAATATTAGTAATGCTTGTATTTTTAATTTTTAAATTCCAATTACATCAAATAATAATATTAAGTAGTTCCGCAACTCGCTACTAGGGAATCTCTGTGCATTACTAATAAATATACCCCTCGTTTCCTCAAGAGCCCAACTTTGGGAACCACTGCTCTGAAATATTCTAACATATAATTCATATTTTAATATCAACAATTAATACATATATTTTTTTCATCTGACCATGTTTCACATGATGTTATACTAGACCTCAGGGATACAAATGCAACGCCTAGGAGACTCTCTGATGGTACTTCAGTAAATGGGGGCTAAAAACCATCATCAAACTACCAATGAACAATGACTAAACTTACATAATGAAAATATAAAAAAAATTATTGCCCTTTCTAAACAAGATATTTAAAGCATGTTTAGTTAATGAGATAATTAATTAACGCGTTTTTACATATTTCTTTAAAATGGCAAAGAAAAATTTAATAAAAGCCAAAAACATCAACATATTAAAGTTATAGTTTATTAACTTTCCTGATGTACCATAAATTTAACAATAATTCTTTATCATATAAATAAACATACATAATAAATAGTTGAATAGCTATGTGCTAGACTAGCGGTTCTCAAACTTTTTTGGCGAAGGAAAAAGCCTTAATATAATTATAAAAAACTGATTTATGTATGTATTTATGTATAATCATATTGCAATGTAATATTACGTAATATTTAGTTGGAATATTAAGACGTAACCTTATAATCTCCCTTTGGTAGGTATTTTTTGCAGTATTTTAGCCCTGGTGTTCTGCGGAACACACTTTGAGAATGGCTGTTTATAAGCCATACATGCAACGGCCTGAACCTAAACTAGGTTACATGTGGTATTTGTAAAAGGAAAGATTTTCTACACTATATTTAAAATTATAGCAGTAAAACTTGCTTGAAGATACTGGTATGTACTTTGTAAACAATATTTGCTATAAACAGATACATATATTTTGTTAAGCAAATAAAATACATAAGCCATGCACATACGTGTGATTTATTGCATAATATCTTGTCATTGATTAGTTTGTTTTAATATGCATAAAATGAATTCAAAATAGGATATGTGCACGAAGTCCTTGAGTTGAAGCTAAACGTGGCAATGGAATAAACAACTAACCGGTATCATTTTACACTGCTGTCCACTCTGCATGATTATGTGAGGTCCATTAAAACACAGAATACTAAATAAAACGCAATAACAATCTTTATCTGGACGCAACCAGCTGATCACATAACGCCCGATATTTATTAAATTCCACAACACTATTTATCGCCGCACTACTTAAACATGAAAGATTATTAAACACCAAAAATCACCTGCACAAACAATAAAATATCGCGAATTACTGAATAATCTTTCCACTAAAACAGATTTAAGTGACACTATTCAATCAAAATAGTTTATTTTTCATCAAATAGAATTAGTAATCGCAAACGTTAGCAAATTCGATTTAATAATACACAAAAAACATGTAAAATTGTTACGATTACTTATATTACTTTTTGTGTTTTGTAAAATATTTACATAAACACGACACAACCAACCACGAGACGCACGTTTCGACAACTGATGTGAAGTGTTACTATTGAAAAAACAAGTTGACTTTTATATTAATGTTGCCATAGAAAATAATATAACACAAACTCACTTTTTAAAAAATTACGTATTATTATCGGTTTAAAGTATATATTCAAAAAAACAGCAAATATATATTTATAAAAGTTATTTCCTTTATAGAGTAATGTTTGAATTTTGGCAGTTCTGTAGATATATTTAAATAATTATTGATGACTTAACACAGTCATTCTTTCCAAACGTTGAATAAGTCCCACTTCGCGACCTGTAGGCTGACTGGTGCGCACTTAAACTTACCATCTAATATAAAAATCTAGATCCCACCGATGCATTTATCCTAAGACTGGTAGTTGTTGTGACATTCAAGGCCATTTCATAAAGGAAACGTAACTATTACGTTTACGTTAACGTAATAATTCACGTAATTTATCTTTATGTGGATATAGTATCAGTAGTAGAATTTATCCATCGAGTATTATTGATAATCCAAGAGTATCAATAAATAATGCAAAATAAAGAAGGAACACGTACGATGATTGATGACTTTTTACATTAGATATATCTAAAATTGTTTTCAGATGTTATTTATTATAAAAACTAAAACAATACATATTATTTAAAACTGTTTATTGATTCATTACTTACTTAAAAGGACAACTCTCCCGCTCGTCAAATGACAAATCAAACGTTTGATATTTTTGTTATACCTTTATTTTTTGTTTGACCATTTTGACGACGCGCACTGACTAGCGGCTCACCTTGTGAACTCATTGCATATCGAGCAACAATCATAAAATAAAAAATAAATATTTATTACCTAATATATGGGCCGAGTTCTATCATATTAGCATGGTAGGATTTACAAAATCGCAATTTTACAACAGAGCAATTTAAAGTCGTTTTTGTGCAGAGTTTGTTTGTGTGCACTCTTCATTGTTGTATTGAGTATCTCAGATACTATTTAGAAAATATTAATTTTTTTCCATGAGATAGAAAATTATGTTTTGAAATTAATGTTATTTCCCTACATGTCAATAGGACGCGGCGATGTAGTACCTACCTGACGATCAATGGAGCCTTAATATTACTTTAATGTTGTTAATTTTGAAACAATAATGATACAAACTGCATATAAAATTACTGGTAGACTTTTATCTGATGAATGGTGACCTTACACTGCGAACTACGCTACTATACATAATTATTATTATTATACATATTAATTAAAATAAAATTAAGATCAGTCTTGTTTAGATAACAACAATATACTGCCTGGCAAACTGAAGGGCCCGATCCGCGATCTGATATCGACAGCTCGCACCGCGAAATAGTACTTAAAACCGGACATAAACTGAGTAAGCGTGCACGCCATTGGCAGAGGGAGCGCTTTCACATCACCTATCTTCTTCCACATTTCCGTTTTAGGCAAAGCTGTCGACTCTTGGTAAGCATAAAGTTGATAACTGGCTATTTCTTCATATTTATTATGTAGGTATCCATCTATTTTCCAAGAGATTACGATCCCATTTCCTACTTTAGATATTTTAAGATCAGGTGCCGGTGGTATAGATTTCCATAGCGGCGATTGAATCTGTCTCTTTGATTCAGGTAGTGGAGCTGGATGCCTCAATCGCAAATTTGAATTCTGTGGCACTCTCATGAGGGCTGGCCCAGAACCTTTCGCCAGAGGACCTAAAAGAAGACAAATAAAAAACATGACAATCCGTTCGACCGTTCAATCCCATAAATACAAAGCATGATACAAAACTTACATATAATAGGTCTACTGGTTTGTCCAGGTCTCGGTCTTGGAGATGCCACTCCAGATATTGGTATATACACCCTTCTTCCACTGTTAGGGCTAGTTAATGTTTGACAACGGGGAGAATTTGGTTTAACTTGTTTTGGAGGTGGTTCATCGTCGGTTAAATCAACAGTTTCCGGAACAGGCGCTGGCCTCTTCTCTGGTTTAGGACTAAGCTCCAATTTGTTGCTAACAGTAGAAATAGGTCCTGGCTTGGGTTTTGATAGAACAGGAATTGTTAGTTTTGAATTAATTCTGTCAACTGATACGATTTCATTTTCTATCTTGGATTCTTGTACTACATATTTTTGAAGTGCTATCGAGGGGTCGGACGGCGAATCTAGAGATGAATCCGGCGGTAGATGTAACGATGAATCTGGCGGTATGCCTTGCGATGAATCCGGTGGTAGATTTAACGATGAGTTTCCTGGTAAACCTAGCGATGAATTTGGTGAAAGATTTTGCAACGAATTTGGTCGTAGTTCCAGAGATGAATCTGGTGGTACATCTGACGATGAAATTTCTGGTAAATCTGACGGCGAAACCGGCTTTGAGTCAAGCTGTGAAATTTGCGGTAGCTCAAGCACATAATGTGGCGGCAATTGAAGCGCAGAATCTGATGGTGTCGCAAGGGTATAACCTGGCGGCAACTCAAGGGCAGAATGTAACGATACAAGCGCTGAACCTAATGGTAAATCAAGTGCAGAATCTGCTGATAAATGTTGTACCGGATCTGACCGTGAGTCCCTAGATGAGTCTGGTAGTTTCCCTGCTAACTCTGCAGTTTGTTCATCTTCCAGTTCTTCACTTAATTCTATTACTTCTGGTTGTTTACTTTCGATAAATTTTAAATCAACTTCCATGTCGTCAGCAGGAATGTCTAAGTTGTCATAAATACTCGTCACTTTGGAATCTTTATCAGAATATATCAGAACTTGCAAACCGACAGATCGTGATATGCGTGGAGCCTTGCGTTTACCTTTATTTTGCTGTAACTCATCTATTAATTTATCGCTAACAAACTTATATTTCTTACTTTGTTTTTCTAAGAAATACAATTTAGCATTTCTCTTTCTGAGCAGCGCTCGCAATCTGATATTTTCTGCCGTGAGCACACTACATTTCCTTTCTGATTTAGTCAACCTCGCTACTGCAGCAAAGGCAGATGTTTCTAAGGCTTCCCGGGGCATACGTTTTAACCACGGCATTATGTCTATTGTATCTTGTTCTATTTCCTTATTTTGATCATTAGGAGGCTCACTTTGTTGTTTGTTTTCAATTATTTCATCTTTAAGTGATTGTATTGTCTTATCATTATTCTCTGAAAGTTTTATTGTGGCACTTTCTTTAGCTTTTTTCGGATTCATAGAATTTTTTTTGAATTTTACTAGCCTTGTGGTACTTGTCACAACTGTAACAATAAATATACATTACAATTATCACAATTAGTTATTAGTCAATTATAAAATTGGACCTAATTAATAGTTACCTGCATTCACATCGTCGGAAGTTTCAAAAGTGTCTACGCATATCATATCACCATCGTCTGAATCTAATAATTCATTCACTTTCAATTGTTCTAATTTATTATCTTCATTATCAACGTTTTCACTCACATCTTCTGATGCTTTATCTCTAATATTTTTAAATGCCTGACTATTTTCTTCATTTTCGACCTCATCATCAACTAACATAATATCGTCATCATCAGATGGTGATTCTTTCAAATTATCTTCTTCATCCGAGAGAATATCCATTTTATTGATGAGGTCAGATTGCCCTTTGACCTCAGTTACGTCTTGTGTGTTAGTATCATCTTCATTACATTCTGACATTTCAGTATATAATTTCAGTACAGCGTCACCGTGGCATGATGTAATTGTAGACGTAGAACTGGTTCCCTCGTCTGTTTCTGCGTTCTCAAATACTGAAGCGTTTAAATTATTTTTATTGCTTTTTACGTCTTCCTGGGAGTCATCATGTACAGCATTTTCTCCTGAATTAACCGATGACCTACTATTATCACTGATGATATTTTGCTCTTGTGGCTTTGAATTCGAAGATGCTTTGTTACTTTCTTCTACTGGATAGCATGCATCGTCACTTGTATTTTCATGACTAGCATTATTTTTTACGTCTTCAAGATATTCATCATCTTCAATTTCAATTACTTCACAATTGTTATATAGACTTACGGCCGATTCGGTAAATTGGTCGACATCCATTGCATTTGGCTCAACGTTCTTAACCTCAAGGTTTGTATTTACATCGTTTGTTACGCCTATACTAGTCACATCTTTAAGGCCTGTATAAGATGTTTGGTTTTGGTCTTCTTTTTTTAAATCACCACAACTATGACTCATAGATTCATTTGATACTTCCTCTTCAGCATTTGAAATTTCATTATTTTTTTTGTCTACTTTCAATGCGCCACTTTCTATGCTTACTGGCACCATTTCACTATCATTATCCTCCACTTTTGTTATAGTAGACACCTCATTAGATTTTATTATTAATTGTTCATCATTCCGTCCGGTACTTATGTTTGTTATAGCACCATCATTCTCTGTTGTGAAATTTTCTTCTAATGCATTACCTCCAACGGCGACCGATGGAGATCCATTTTGCTTATTTTCATTTGTAACACTGTCGATTTGTTTTGATTCAACAGAACTATCTACATAACATTCTGGCGACCCTACATTATTAATATCATCAGCAATAACTTTATGTTCATCACTATTTTCTACAGCAGGTTTCGTATTTTCAGCCGAAGAACCACCGTTAAGAAGAGTATTATTATGTTCTCTATGTATAGCGTACTTAATGTTACTATTTTCCTCTAAATTACTTTCTTCACGATCTTCCATAATATATTTATCTATTGCATCTATAAACATATTCTCTTTACTAAACTCATTTTCCAAATCATTATCAGTATCGAGTGCCTGGTCATCTTTTCTTTTTAAATTACTATCTGCCATAATATCTTGTACATTGTTCTCTTCTGAGTCAATATTGTTGGAAGTATTATCTGCTGCACTTAAAGGCATTCTGCTACAAGCATTAACCTTCTTCTCGTAATTAAATTCTTCCACTAAATGCATTGTGCATCATTTTTGCACCGCCTCGTTAGCCTGAAAGAAGCAATACACTCATTTTAACAAAATAAAAGATTTGGTAATTTTTATCCATATATTTTTGGCGAATTTCTCTCTTCGCAAAGCTCTGATCAACCCAGTCGACGTGCTCGGACTGACACACCAATGAAATGAACTTTAAAATATGCATGTGTGCAATCTCCCCACAATTGTTCTTAAGTGTTGTTTTATGTCAGCCTGGTCATATGACCATACTCTGCCCGATGTTAAGCTAGAGTATGGTCCATGAACGGAGACAACTATTACCACAGGCAGATGTCCGCGGGCAACGGTCGTCATATTATGCTGACTTGTGGTGACGAATGTGCTCCATCAAAATTGACAGGGCACATTCCTTTCCCGACTACTTCCAAGCAGCACCCGAAACGCGACTAGGTCACTTCACGGATGCTCCGGTTGAAAGTGGTGGTCCTACCCCGAGACGTTAGACTGGGCTAATGCCTACCAATCTTTATATACCTATATTATACTATATACCTATATTATACTATAGGCGTTGAACAACCAAATTACATATAACAAAGTTACATTGACACCAGCTTAATTTTTGAGAGATCCGAACACGGAGTCTCTGAATTGCGAGTTCAAACCCTTGGCCATCAGGCCATGGTTGCTCTAAAATCGTGTTGAAAACAACAATAATAATAATTAACACAAAAATTCGAGCTATATAACTGTTCTTCAACATTGTAAAGTAAAAAAATTTAAAAAACATTTTAGGACAACCTATATAGCCTACATATAAATCCAAAATTAACACCGATTAATGTACTACTTTTAATATACATTAATTTATTTAATTACATAACAAAAGATTTTTAGTAAGTACGCAATATCTGTAATTCCGCCATCTAAAAGTAGATGGCGCTATACATTCCCTCTGTCATGAATAACCTACATACTAGCGGTAGCCAATCAGAGAGATAACCTATTCAGTCACAAATTATCAAACGGTATTTATGAAGTGGCAACATTAAAATTATATAAACCATAATAAAAATATATATATTTAAAAAAATATAGATTAATTATTTATTATTTATAAAAGATTTATTAATAACGATTGTTGTAAAAAAACTAGATGGCCATGCTTCTTCGTACATTATCATTAAAAATAAAATTTAAAAACAAATAACACCATATTACTTAGAAACATAACCTAAAAACTGCATGCAAAAAAGTAGCTAGGTTCAAGCGAATTAATCTTGACATCACAGAATTTCAAGATGGCGTCCAAACCAAATACAAAATAGAGAATGCTACGCAATAGTGTTTATGCGTCCGCAAGCTGTGTATATATAGCCATCACGCTCCCTCTAAATTAAAACGTTTGCGATAAAAAGAGACAAATACATTTGTCAAGTTTGAATGAAATTGAGGTGAAGGTGGAATTTAGACGCAATTAGACGAACTTCTGTGTTAAATAATTATAGAATAAAGAGAATTATTTTATTAATTGGAAAGAAGAATTAAAGAGATTTTATGATATAATAGAAAAAAATAATTTTAAGAGTGTCAACGAAAAAAAAACCGGTTGCAAACTCCTGTCAAAGTTTGAATTGCCGTTGTTCAAGTTATAAAAAATACATATTCAAAATCATACAAAAAAACTATAAACCAACTAAAAAATAATGTTTTAAATTAAATAAGAATAATTAATTAATGTTACAATAATTGTAAAAAAGGATATTACCTATTTAAATTCGGGTTGTTAATTACTCCTTAAAAGAAGAATTCCAAAGAAGAATTATTCAAGCTACCAACGAGCGTCCCCTCGCGCTGTTCGATTCAGACTGAGTCATTTGACAGAAAGAGAAGGAAACCGCCATATTACAACGCCATGGCAGTCGCGTGTCAAGAACAAGAACTAAAATATGTAGGATAGAAAAACAACCAGACACTTCAGTGGATAACAGTGAGAGCGCGCGCGTGAGAGCCCAATACAAATTTACTATATGTTCGAAAGAGATAGCGATACGTATGGTTTAATGCGGGCCGCCGATTTCGCTCTTTTATTAGTTGCTCTGTGTAAGTTTAATACATTATCTACATGGGGGAAATGGCAGTCGGCCGTCTGTCACATAGTCTTCTATCAACTCTACTGCGTTTACTTCTGCGTGTGCACATTCCATATTATAGAAACCGGATAGAATTTATACAGTATGTTCAATTTATTTTTTAAATAGGAATATAGCACATTTTTAATAATCAATTGAATGATTATCTATGGACCTAGTTAAAATAAATTATTTACGTAACATAAATATTAATTGCATGTTGATGGAATATTTCATATTCAACATAAATTGCTAATATTGTGCTATATAAAATGTTTATAATGTGCGACGTTGCCAAAATTACACTACATTTGTTCGAATTAACAAGAAACCCAGATCATTTTATAAAGTAATTTTCTTCTATATTCCTAAATAATCGCTGAAACTACAAGAATTCGTACATAAAAATTATCTATTTACTTGCACTATATTATATATAAAGGAATGATGTTGAAGCATAGATAAATATATGCGCGGCGTTGCCGTTTTTACAACACGTTGCTGATGACGCCGACGTAAACGGTTGGGTCATTCGACCCGAGTTGACGGGAGAACGAGCGTAGCCGATTTCACCCGAAGTCAATCCGAGCTCACAAAATGATGCTCATGAATACTTTTAGCGCTTCATATATTTTAATATTGAATTAAAAGGCAACATTTACTTCTATCATATCCTGGAACATGACCTTTTTTATCATTTATACTAAAGGTATGACCAGCTCAAATTTTACGTAAAATATCTCCCTAAATTAAATTGTTATCTACATGTGAAAGTAAGAATACACTGACAGATGTAGAAGAATACAACGTACGTATCTTTTAATTGCGTACAAATATTAGAAGAATAGCTAAAAATTAAGTAATGGAAGATAATGCAATTTAAATAAAATAACAATATTTATTCCATAAATAGTAAAAGGTTATCTTTATCCATACCAACTGTTCACGTCACACTCTCTACCTACTGCGAGTAGCCGCATTATACGATAAGCAATGAGCGGTCTATTTAAAACAGAATACAATGCCGCTTTATTAAACTAGTTTCCGACTACACCCCATAGATGCTGCGCAATGTAACTTATGTTTATGTTAAAGTGCACTAAACCAATATTATCCAATTACGAAGAATAGACGTTGAAAGGTAAATGATACCGTTAACATAAAAATATGTTTTCAAAATATATATATATACAGAATTTAATATATATTTGGGTAAATTGTAGTAAAATAAAGGTTGAATACGTGTATTTGTGGAAAATGTAGGGTTAACTATGGGAAGTTATCTAACACTAATATAATTATTTTATTCCAACCGGAAACAATAAATTACTTTTGGGATCAGCTTATTTCTTCCTAACATCTGTGTACGTATATTTTGTGTTACTGTATACGTATAGCAATATAATCCACATAGAAAATTAACCTAAAACTTTCCATCACAAAAGGCATAAATACCACAGATCCCAGAATGGGATAAAGAACGCATGGGAGAAACAAAAATTTTAATCTGGATAAGGTGCAGTCAAAAGACTTTTCTAATAGGATATAGTGGCTTTGGGTTAAAAATTTTTAGAACCAGTTGTAAGTCTTGAAACAATCCAAGGCCAGGCAAAAAGTGAAAGTTATTTTTATATATTTCAAATTTAGAAGCCTAGACTTTTGTTATACCACATTTCAATATTTTACAGTTTTCAATAGGTTCCCAAGTTTAAGCATTTTTCAATACATTCATTTTAAGGCCAATTCTTTTTTGTTTCTAATTCTCCGCACGACAGATGATAAACGCCTAAACCTTAGTCGCATGGTAAGACATTTACGGGAAGTTATAGAAAAATATTGAAACGAACCAGATTAAACCGGTCTAAAATCCTCAAATACCTAAATCCAAAACATCGATACTGCAGTTCATATATACCTTTCTCTTTTTAAATCCGGATTATGCGTGTGAAAGAAAGAGTAAACGACAACAATTGCGTGGATGAAAGATACTTATGGAAGGTGTTATGATAAGGAAATTTAGGTATACCGATCCACTGCTTTCCACTACATATAAAAAATTAATGGGTAATCAATGGATAAAATGGATGAAAATAAGCTTAATACACGATATTAAACTAAGTAGAATAAGCTTGTGTCGTAAATGTAAAAAGACAAAATCTGCCAAGGATCAGATATTTTGGCAGAGTTTAAATCTTGAAATAGCCATTACCAACGCTGTGTGTCAGCAAATTATTTCTACATGATACCAAACAAATGAATGGAAGACAGAGTAATGCTTTGTTCTGCTATATCTGTCAGAATTGCCAAGTGGATTGAGAAAGTCAACGCCGCGAAGTTGCGCACGAAGCGGCAACGTGGCATTACGGCATTATTTGACTAACGTCAGAGTGATATGGACTGATATATTCGAGAACATGCGCATTGCCAATTTGTAAAACAATCAATAAGAAAAAATATCTTTTTTAAACCTTAATAGGACTAAATGTAAAGATGATCATAGTAAATAATCTTATTTATTTTTGTTAAGATTCATTCGAAGAGACTGTAAAATATGTTTAATTTAATAAGATTCATTTTGACGGAACCATAAAACTTATCAAGGCCAACAAGGCTTGCAGTAGCAATGTATGCTTTGTCGCGCGACTTTTTGTCGCCGAATTCAAAACAACTATTTTGGTTGTCACCGCCAAAGTTATTAAAATATTTTGCCGCGCGACTTTTTGTCGCGTGACTTTTTGTCGCGGACTACAAATATTAAATTATTACTATTATTTATTTATGAAATGTTTTTAATTTTTCAACCATACTGAGTTCAGTAAAATGGTAGATCATAGAGGTTATATGTCAAAAACATAACTTAAGAATTTTAAAGAAAAATACAAGTATACATTTTATAAGAATACAATGAAAAACAATCAAGTACAAAAATAAGTGGTAATTTCTTACCAGCGTCCACGTACTTTAGGTATTTAGAAGAATAAATAAATTCGTTGACAACGCTCGCAGTCGCTGGCAGCAGGTAACCAAATGGGCCAAACGCCGACTATCGCCTCGCACTGGTCGCCATTTTGTCCTTATTTACTACAACGAGTGAGACAGAGATGAATATAATTCTCTCTATATGTTGAGATTACTCCAATGGTTGGCAGTTTATTTCTAGGATAACTCTTCTCTTCTCTAATTTCTGTAACAAATGATTAAAAGCACAAGAAAAAAGAGATACATTTATACAACTGTCAAATTATTTGACAGATGACAGATGATCTATATTCATCGACGTCATATTCTAAATTCAAATATTATTGTAATTTGTGGGACTAATTTTATGATGGTTAGGTAACTGAATTGGTTAATTTTTTAACGGTATAAGTATATTTAAGCATTTATATTTAAAAAATAGAGCATTTTTACAATAACGTGCCTTTAAATATCTTCGTATACAAAATTCGTAACAATATAGCCATAAAAATAAATTAATTTTATAAAAATGTGAGTAGCTAAAGTATGGTAGCTGGGGATAAACTCAACACACGCCCTCCCGCTCGCTTGTCATTTTTAATACTACGAGATTTGATATAATCACTCCATCTATTTAATAGCGACCAAAGAACTAACGAAGATACCTTCAGTTTAGTTTGTAGATTTTTGTATAGATGGCGTTATACCATACAAATATATTTGGTAAAACTACAAAAATCTAGCTATTTTATTATAAATATAATAATTATCTTCCATTGTTAACGTTAACGGCGGTACTAGTTACTAAAACTATGATGTGTGAACGGTGATTTCTTTGCTAAATTGACTTTGATGAAACAATTTGACAGTTAACAGTTTGATCTGTAAATAGTCGTTCTTTGCGGTAATTAGTAAATTATTTGCCAGTTTAATGTCTGCTGGTACTTACATGTATTATGATAGTAGCTTAGTTTATACATTTATGTTAAAGTTCTCATGAAAGACATATTTGTAATGTTGTACGAAAAAGTTAGGTTATTTACACTAGGTGTAAGTGGATTAAAATACTATTTTCTCACTGAATTACTTTGAAAACAATGCTCTAGTGGCAATAAGGGCTTGGCTTATATTACAGAGATGGCAGTGTCATGCATGTCGTATTGGGGAAATATCAAAGTACTTTTGTAGTCAAAAACCTGAATCAAAGTACACTGACGAACAAAAGGAGAAAATCTTAAAGACAATTAATGACAATAAAGAAGATGCATTGTCACAGTAAGTTTTTAAGTAGATGTAATAAATGTAATCTATATAAAAAGATGTTTGGAAGCCACGTTTTTATTAGCTCTGCTGACCTCATTTCGAAACTTTTCTTTACAGATTTGATATAACGAAAAGTCGATTAAAAAACTTTTCAAAATGGAAGGATGACATGGGTGAAATTAGATCAATATCTGACATTGAATTAATACAAGGTTTCACTGAACGAACGGCTACAAAATTCTTTGACAGTATTCTGGAGGGAAAAACTAAAACAACAAATAATATTAGAGGACAAATACTTAATCCTCATCTTAGGGCTAATTTAATTAATGTATGTAATCTTCTATGAAGGTAATAAAACAAACATTTGTTTTGTGCCTGGGGGCTACTCATGCGCATTTCGGACGAAAATACAAATGTTTCCTACTCAGGAACACTAACGTAATCCATTCACGAAATTATGGATTTGGCTGGAATTTTTATGGGCTTATGTGTCAAAATTCACATAAACTATAGAAGTGACGGCCGTATCATGAAACTTCGGATATGCCTGAGTAGCCCCCCCTGATTGCTATGTGTTTTGTGTTGGCATATGTATTTATTATTATTATTTTATCTTGTTTTTTGTAAATAAATAGAACATTATGTAGCTTGCTATCATGGTAAGGGGTCATCTATAAATTAGGTCACACAAATATCATGATTTTTTGACAAAACTTTAAGAAAGTAATGTTTAATTACGAGTTTTTTGTCATATTCTTCTCGCCATACGCCTTTCCAAAGTCACGGTTGAGTCTAACGATAAGTAAGTGCACGCCTTTACTGTCTATGCTAATAAACGATTTTCATTTCAATACTTATATTTTGAAATATGATGTCATGAATTTTAGGATCCCTCCCCTCCTTGTCACAGTTCATTGACCCCACTCCCTACCTAACATATGACCTAATGTATGGATGGCCCCTATTAATAATAATAATTAGTATAATATATTTTTAATTTATTAGTTTTTTGATTTTTTTAAAAACAGTTTTGTAAGGTAAAAAGAGTTGGTTAGAAATAGGTGGTTTTTTTTCGAAGGAAAGCAAAACAGTCCTAGCAGTGTATACGACGGTCAACTCTGTGTGCTGGAGTCTGATAGACAAGGAGGAGTACAAATTGCTGGAATGGCAATATCACTCAATGGAGCATAAGGAGGGTAAAAAATTACAAATGAGCGACATTATGGCTACAGTATGTACTTTTTTTATACTATACTTTTATAGTATACTTTCCATATAACTTGCAGTCATTTCTGTTTATGCACAAAATTGATATAACCCATTAAGTATCAACTTTTTTCTATATTGTTAGACTATTTTTTTATGGAATATATACAAAATACAGTGTTCACAAAATATTTAATTAAATGAAAATGCAAATCATTAGCTTTTATATTTGTTTTCAAATGGGAACTTACAATGTAAAAAGCTACATAATTGAATTCAAAATTCTCTAGATTCAGATGGAGTACCATACTTCTATAATCCCTAATTCTAGCTCAGAGTTGGTGAACCATTGGTACAGATGTCATATTGAAATTTTAATACCTTATTTAGATTTATATACATTTGATTTTTTTTCGTCTATACCTATTTGTAAATTTTAATTAATTATGAAGGTCCCCAAAAGAAACAAAAAATATTCCTTGTTTTTTAAAAAAAAAAAATTAATTCAAGTCTAGCTAGAGTCAAGTCAAATGAACCTTACTCTTTTACAGGCATGGCAAGTAACAACATTATTACCTAAATCAGATTTGTATGTCATGAAATCTGAGCCCACAACTTTGAGAGCTGCTGGAAGTGATCCCAACAACCCAAAAATACTAGCAGTTAATTTGCAAAAATCCCAATTAATTTCTATGATGGTAGCTCTCCTTAATGCTCGAAATCATACTGAAAATGTGTAAGTACGGTTTGCAAATACATTGATTTTTTGCTGTCTGTTTAAATTATAGAAAGAATAGAGTTTATTACTCTTTTAACAAAACAAGCAAAAATATTGGATATTTTGATGCCTCGTTATTATTATTTTTTTATTTTTTTATTGATAGCCCAGCATATGACCACACTCGGCCTGATGTTAAGCTAGAGTGCAGTCCATGAGTGGAGACAACTGTTACCATAGACAGTTCCGCGTGCAACAGTCGATCCACTATGCCGGCTTGAGGAGACGAATGTGCTCCATCCAAATTAACAGGGCACACTCCTCTCGTTATCCCGGGTCATTAGGGTCGTTTGGTCCCTTTCATTTGATATTAAAATGAAGGAGACAAAACAAATGAAAGTAGGCATCTAAGATTAGCGCTTCGATATTCAGAAACGGCGCTCGAGCAATGATCTCTACTTAAAACGATGTTTCAGTGGAGCGTTTATTCTAGAATCGCGCTCGAGTATAGATTCATTTTTTCTGTTTTGAAATATAATGCGCACTTAAGCACATACACTACGCTTGAGTGTAATTTTTCAATATAGACCTTAGTAACCTATGGATTGTGTTATTACAAAGAGATATTCTTCTTTCAGTGTCGAGATGGAAGAAGATAGTAATAAATTAACCCAAAGAGTATTCTTTCTGAGATCCACATTGCCATTTAAGTGAGTACACTTCGACTGATATCGGAAAAAGATCTATTTTTTAGATTATAAATAGCTTATAAATTATTATTAACCCATTAACCCATCCTATTTTTAGGACACTATATTCAAATTTTTTTAATCTATTAAGAGTTTTATTTTTTATTGTTTCTGATGAAATTCGTATTTTTATACTATTTTTCTGATGAAATAATTTTTTTCCGCTGAGAAAAATATTTACGTAATTATAATGTAACTTTTCAAATTGACAATTTTTGTTGCCTCAAGAAAAGCATTATGCTCCGATTTTATATACCATAAAAGAAAACAGTTACCAACTTCAAAATACATAAAACTGACTCTTAGACTTCTACCAAATATATATAATTAAAAAATTAAAAACAAAATATAATTTTATCCCCATTGTCATACTTTATAGGATAGGCTGACTCACCGTTAAAGAATTTTTTTTGTCATATAATTTTTCTTAACGTATTATGAACTTAATTTAAAGATTTCATCAAAAAATTCCAATGTTTTCGACGCTTGGGAAGTAATTAATAATCATAACAATATTTTTTTTTACAGATTATTCGGAACCCTGGTAGGCAACGAGAGGGTCTCATCGGATCAAACGATTGAGGCGTTACTACCAACTTATACACAAAAATGTACAAAAAAATCTCACGTCTACATCCCACATGATATTGTAAAAAGTTATAAATCTAGAGTAGAATTAGAAAAGGATATGTTGGGTAGATGTCTATTTCTAGCGCTTACTTTTATGGATTTATGTATTTATAAACACGAAGGTGTCAAACGAAATGATTAGTTCCCTCATTTGTGGGTAGATGGCGTTTATGCTTGTTGCAAAATATATGACATTTATATAAAAAATGTTTTTTTTTCTATTTTGCATGTACTTAACCAAAAATAAGACATGAGGGTTTACGTGTGCATTAAAATTTTATAATCTCTTATTGGGCTGCTATCTAAATATTCGACATTGGCAGAATTGTCTTCATAAGACATCTGTGGGCTTATCACGAATTTTAGTCTGGCTTTCGAACCGAGTTCGCTTCAAGCGATTTGTATGGAAATTTGAGCAGCGCCACCGCGTGCGGATTTGGAACTACAATATTTTAGATACTTTTTTGTTAATTTTTAAACGTCTCGATCTTTCGTTCATTTGATAGATTGCTGGTGCTCGTTAGTCGTTAGTAAAAATTCATGCATTCTGATTGCTAACGGATCCGTTTTACTTGTGACAGCTCGATTCGAAAGCCAGACTAAATTCGTGATAAGACATCTGAAGTCATTAATAAAAGAAGAAAAAGAAAGGTAAGATAATAAATAAATACATATACAATGTAGATTTGATTTAACGCTAAACTGAGATACTCTGTACAGTGAATGTTAGGATAAGATGACAAATACAAATAAATGTGAAATAAAAGCAAAAATAAAAACCTACTATCTATTTAATATTTATTTCAAATCGTTGCCAGTAGATGGCGCTTAACGTAATTTTGCTAGTACGAATGATATGACGTAAATTTTTAAGTTTCCTTTGTACCGTTTCATTAGTTCTCCTATTTGTGTATTATATAAATCATCTACGTTTAATGAGGTAAGTAATTGGGTGATTCCATCGCCAACTCACAGATGGCGCTATCTAAAACATAACACGTTATAAGTTGTTCTTCAAATTTGTTTAATATAACTTACTACGAACTGGTCGGTATGATTTTTTTTATTGATATTAGGCTTTATTATCTCATACTGCTTCCATGTGGACGAAATAAAGTATTATTATGTTTGTGGGTAGTTTTATTTTCATGTATAATCATTAGGTGATTATTTAAAATAAAATACTACACGAATGGTATATGTCGCTTCCTAAGAATCACCTATGTCATTTCTTATGAATCACCCATCTTATTTCCTTAGCTTGTATAAATTCGTACATAATAAAAGGAAGGTGGTAAGGAAGAAAATATAAAAAATATTTCTGTCGGACTAAAAATTGTTTATTTGATAAAATACAACGAGCTTACTTTTTACAACATTTTACTTCTATGACAAAAAAAGATAATAATAATAATATAAAAAAAAATCAAACAAAACTCTTTACATACAATAATAATACATATATATAAATAAGTTGGTATATAAAGTTCAAACATTTTTTTTTGTTTTGTAAAATTAACATAAATGCATTAATCTAGGCAAGATCCATAATAATTACTTTAAAAATATACTTAAAATAATTAAAAAATAACATCTAAATTCATTTTATACAATCGAAATTATAATATAATCCGAATAATTTCTATCGATCACACACAACTTTTTCACGACCCTAAGGCCCAGTTCACACCAAAGCAAAGCTGTGCTTCAATGTGAACGTACCCTAAAAATGAATTTTGTATTTAATACTGATTTTAAATTTGGAATATCGTCACCAAACGTTAAAATTTTAAAAACAAATATTTACAATTTTTTCTTAATAACCGAATTTCCATCGTTGAGTTAAATATACTGGAAAAGACAGGAGAAATAGGTATTTGCTTAGCCACTGCTTTTCGTGACATAGCTTCTCTCTTATCTGGTTTATGCATCACTCTATGAGTAAAATAAACACGCGTATTGGCTTAGATACATATTTCCTTTGATACGTCTTCCCCGATACATTTAACTTCCTTTTTCTATGTGACCGCAACCAACTGTTTATTTAAAAAAAACAACTGAAACTTAATCCGTAAATGTTATTTCTTGTAAAAAGTTCGATCTTGTATTCTGGGTGGCCTCAAATGAATTTGCATTTATCTATTTTGCGTTTGTAGGAAAATACACTATATTGTTTAATATTATGAAGAAAAAAAGCTCAAGTAATTTGATAATTTATTTTAGGCCTTATTTTCACGTGAACCCAAATTCGCCACGTCAGTTTTTTAATTTAAATAATATATAGAGCGACTAAATCATAAAAAGTACTGTTTAGTGTTTTATAATAAACTTTAACTCGGCTGTAATATAACTGGACTATTGCGTTAATGTCAAATGTCTTTTTATGGAGCACATCTTATGCGAACCTATCGGTGAGTCATAGAACTAAAAACTACATGTATACACTGTTTTTATATTTTCCTGACATATGACTACACTGTCTGCTGTTAAGCTAGAGTGTAGCTCATAAACCTTCGCTATGCTGGCCGACAGGATATAGTTATTTCGTTATTTCCGACTTCCTTTTTTAAAATGTTATGTTAAGCCTTCTGTACATTACATATTAATGAACAACCCAAGATAGCAAAGATAAAATAAATGTATTAAAAATTATCAAATTACTTCAACTTAGACTTTGTAGAGAAAAACTAACAATATTATACCAGTCTATTGTTTATTTGAATTTGACAAAAATAATAATTTTATATCTTTCATACAAGTTGGTAATCAGAGAGGTTTAAATTATAGCAATAGTAGCTGTTGCCCCCGACTTCGTTCGCGTAGTAATGAAGATATAAAGTTTTAATTTCAACGACGCCTGCCTTTTATGGCAATGTTTGGCAACTTTGGGTTACATTATTGTAGTTTTAGTAAGGATCCTTATTTTTTAATATAGCATTCAAATGGTGAAAGAATTTTTGAAATCGGTACAGTAGTTTTTGAGCCAATTCGTTACAAACATACAAAAATACAAATCTTTCCTCTTTATAATATTAGTAGGAATACGAATTGCAAACGAGAAGAAGCAACTCACAAGGCCGGCATAGTGGATACGGCTTCTATTAGTAGACCTCCTCTGATGTACCACACGATGTGTTAGTATAAAAAATACATTTGAAATATTTTTTTTTGTCAAATTCAAATATTTTATATTATAATAAATTATTTACAATTATAATATCAGCACCCATTTGTTGTAATCGAAATTAAATCTGTTTTTTAAATGCATTGTTTACGTTATAAATTTATAGACACGAAATAAACTATTGTAAATAGACCGTATGATGTTATTTATGCTAAATTAATAATTTTAAGAGATATGCGGTTTTAATTTTATTTAATTGTTTCGAGAACTAAAGTCATCGTGTTCGCTGTCATTTTTATGATTCTTCGAACGTCTAAACAAAGGCATATGAAGAATCGTAAAAATTAACAACTTTATTTGAAGAAATAATTGCTTTACTTTATTGCAAATAGTGACGTGCAATGCGTTATAAAATTATACTTTATCGAGTGTATAATTTTAGAACTCAATGTGACATAATGATGTGACTTGTACTTGACTGTATTTTTATCGATATTTTGAAATATGTCACATCACTATTGTCGGTATACAATAAGGTCGTTTTGAAGAGCAACTAACCATGTAATTATAACTTTAATGTAAATATTAAAACGTAAACAATACATTTCCTTAATAACCTAAAAAATGTATCATATAAATATTAAAAATAAATAAATCCAGACTACAAGATCATAATCAATATGTCTTCATAAAAAACATTAACAACATTTCTTATTTTTACTGCAGTGTGGTACCAACAATCATTTCACATAAACGTCCAAATCAAAACTTCATTTTTGGCATTCATATACAAAACCAACGTAATACGAGCGATGTGTGTTTTTACTATTTTAAGCCTACTAATTTGTTTTTAGTTTTGACATGAAACGTGTAAACAACGTGTCTATTACAACTTTATAATTTCTTGTTGGTCTGTTGTCTTGTCTAACCTAACACTCGATATTGGCAGAATTGTCTTCATTAAACATTTGAGGCCTTTAATGAGAGAAGAAGAAGAGCTACATCTTCTTTTCAAGTCTATTGTGGCGGTCGATTCTACAAGCCGAAAATATTTATTTAAGAAGATTTGAGGTTTTGACGTTTAGTCTGTCAGTGTCATCTTTCTTGTTTCTTCTTGTCTTTTTATCGCCACAATGCATTGTGATAATAATATATTTTAACCCATTTTAATCTATTTTATTATTTCACACAAGTTTTGCTAAACTATAAAGAATATTTAAAATACGTCTCAGGTTATTTGCTAAAGAGGCGGTAGAGATCATTTGACCTAAGGTAATTTCTTTTTTAAAAAAAATCATGGGCTTCTGGGTCTAGTTAATATTTGTATTTTTTGCTAAAATATGTTGTCCTCCTCATTAAATTTTGTGCAGTCATTTGACCTATATCTGTAAATTGGCATATTTACTCGTCTTCCTAGTGTTAATTAACCTAAAAGACTGTATACATCTTCCAATCACGTCTGTTTTCATTACTTTTATCGTATTAAATATTCGTTCAGCCCTCTATGAAGTTTCAATTGAGACGTTTACGTTTTCAAATAAAACCATTTACAAAAATTCTTAACTAAACGTATAGTAAATGTCTGTAGGAATCGTGGACAGCGGTCGGCTAATACAAGTAACAATTACGTTTATTAATACAGAAAACAAACTTAAAATCAACTCTTTCTTTAGACACATTTGTTGGCTAATAATTATTTTCAAAAATAATTATAACACAATAATATTTATTGCACTTCTACTACTTTTTACAATGCTTCTTACATGACTCGTTTAAGTATTAAATATATGTATTTAAAAAATACACTCAAGCTGAATGGGTTTGATCCCTTTGCTTAAAGGTGGATTTAAAAAAATAACTGTCAACTGTCATTTTTATCTTAAAAAGTTAAATTGAAAAGTTGATAAAAATTATATAATCAAATATTATTTAATAAATATAATTCAATATAAAAATTGACGCGTTAATATACGAATTAAACTTTTTTATTTGTATTTTCAGTTTATTTCGCTTCTGTAATAACGCACGCTAAATATCTCAAATGACTATTGGGAAAACTATTTACTTACTTAATCATGTAAGACGCAATGCTATTAGTAAAAAAAATAATAATATCCTCTGGATAAATATTAATCAAAATGGAAGACGTAAAAGAAATAATTCGTAGCCAACAAAAGATTAAAAACAAATTATTTTATAGTTTACATTATGGTCGATTAATTTTAAAATAAAATGAAAGCCGCAAATTCGTATTTTACACGCGCATAGAGAACACAAAAAGTGCGTGTTCATAATTTTTTTTACAATAATTCCAAATAACTTAGTTTTTTTTAATTATTAGTCTTCACCAATTGTCTTAATAGTAAAGAAGTCTGCAATGAGATCATAAAATAAATGCACATAAAATTTTAAAAGCGGAATTCATACAAAATCGTCAACATATTGGGACTGTTTCTTATTTGAAAAATTTAAAGTTAACACAATAATGAATTTGTTTTTAAATTTGAACGGAAAACTTGTATTGAATAGCATATGTAATAATAATAATAATAATAAAATTTGACATATAAGAAGCTCTTGAAAGAAGACCTTGAAAATGTCAAAAAAGCTTCAAACAAAAAAAGGGGCAAATATGTCAAATATGTCAATTTTAAAAATTATCAAAATAAATTGATTTGATTTTCGTCCAAATGAAGGTAAGTCCCGCTATCTTAACGCTCACAAAGAAAATGTAGCCATGTTTAACCGTAAACTATAAATTATTCGTAACTAAGCTACGATATACCAAGCCAAGCTATGGTTAAGCTTAATAAAATACATTTTGCGAAAAAAAATTATTTGTATTAAATACAATTGACTTTCTGTCAAACATTTTTTTAAAAAGCAAAGTATATTTTTCAAAAGGCAATCTTTTTCTCTCCTTTTTTTAAGTAGCAACAACTTAAATTAAAAGGAAACTATGTTAGAGAGATTCTTATAAAATAACTTTTAATTGAAAATGTGCTATGGAAACAAATTCGTATTAATGTTTGTTTCCAATGTCATTGGTATTTTTATTCAATTGCTCCAATCAGAACTAATGTACTAAACTAAAGGCATCATATTTGTAATAAAAAAATATATATTGCAAAACATTTAAATTCTAAATCTACATTGGCAGAAAAGTACGCGACGAAAACCGCTAAAATGACGCCTATGGATTCGATTTTTAAAAAGGGTAATTTTGAAAAACGAACATCAACTTTTTAAAAATAAATTAAATTAATTAATTGAGCACACAAATTAACAATGAGCAACACTGGAATAATAGCAGAGTTTATTCTTGTGATAACGTTATTTTTATAGACACAAGCTCATTTCTTATTAATTTATATTTAAATTTAAATAAAGAACAATTTAAATATAAATTAATTTATTTATTATATAAACGCCACAATATTCTGGAATTCCAACGTACGTAGTATTACTATAAGAATTTCGAAAGTAAAATTCATATTTTTTTATACTAGTATTAATTTGTTAAATTACCTTTTAAATACAAGACTCTCGAATTCTAGCAAGTGTAAAATAGTGACCTGCAAAAGGTTGCAGGAAACAGCTTGATTCAATTTCAAGCGGTAGATTCCAGAATAAAGAGACATATAGTTCAGTAGTTAATGGTATTTCAATTATACAGGATGTTAAATATGTAAAAATAAAGTAATCCTTAGGATTGTATTAGTAAAAAATAAACCCTTAACAATAACAATATTTAACATCCCGTATAATAAAAATATATAGGTGTATGTATTATTTTTAGTACTATGGAATACTATTGGTTTATGGATGGACCCAGATATAAAATATCGATAAAAATACTTATCTAGAATATAGCAGTAGTGTTGTTTTTATCGATATCTTTTACTAGGGCTTTGTATAAATATTGTAAATAGGTATATATCTTTATCGTTTAGAACAATTAAGATATAATTTCTGTATATGTATTTTAAGCCTTTTTACTCACTCGAGTGACTGCGGCACTTAACGTAGGGTTTTAAATTGTTGGCAATTGATAATTAACGTTTTTAAAATTAATTAACTAATTTAAAAGATTCTATTTAACTATCACATTTATTTTAATTATGTTTAATACGATGTTAATGTAAAATTAATCAAAATAATCGCGAATATTTTTTTAAATTTGTTAATTAATATTAAACTAATTAATTATATGCTTTTTAATTCAAAATCATACGCTTAGTCTCGAGTCTATAAAAATATAACGAAATTATTTTCTAAAATATATTTTGAGGCACGGACTATTGTTTATTATTGTAAAATTAATGATAAAACAATTTGGAATTTTATTACAAATAAGTTAAATTAAAGAATATTACAAAAAAAATCGTACATATATATTTTTTTCATTAGTATATCTTTTGCATACACGTTTATTTTCGAATTTGAAAATAGTCTACCGAAGACGACTGGAGATTTTTTATATAAACCAAAAATAGTTGATTAATTTACAGAACAATGTTCTTTATAAAAGCGGCCAAATTCTATCATAAATCCGGTCGTCGACGCCAAACATCTAAATCTAACATCATTACCAAAGAACATGTATCTATCCGAAAAACATCTAACTTGATATGTATTTATTTACATTATTATTAATCATAACACAAAAATAACACGGCCAAAAACAATACTTAAAAGGAAAGTTCGAAAAACTACAACATTATAATGGTATACTAAAAAACCTGTCTTCAGCCTTTGTAGACGAAAGGCTCCTTCCTATCTTAATCTACGCATTTCACATTAATGTGTTTTATAATAATTATAATAAATGTATAAAATATCATCTGTAAATCTCTGTATAATCACCATTGCAATAGTTAATAATAAAATTAAATCCATTCTGTATAAAAATCTATTATAAAATCTGTCATTTATTTATCTATGGCACTCTGAGTGGGTAGTCAAACTTGACAGCGCGATGCGGCGTCTGCGCAGCCGCTCTGTTCAAAACATCAACATATTTGTATAAAAATACTTATTCTATTATTGTAACGGTTGCAAAAATATCTATAAAATATATGTAAACGGAAACCATGACTATTGTCCATATATTGTTGCGCAGACGCCGCGCGCGCCCCGTGGAGGATCACTTCTATGCAGTAAAAAACATACGCGTACATTCTAATATACAATTTTTTCATTGTAAACCT
This sequence comes from Tineola bisselliella, assembly GCA_028551675.1. NCBI lineage: Eukaryota > Metazoa > Arthropoda > Insecta > Lepidoptera > Tineidae > Tineola > Tineola bisselliella. Next base: position 31,807 of record JAPWLS010002392.1, read on the forward strand.
CCGAAAGTTTGATAGGAAACATAATCTGGTTGACATGTCGTCGCTCTCGGGTGTCAATTACGAATACAACTTGCAATTTTGACAGTTGAACTTGTAATTGATTTAAAAAAAAAGATTTTTTTGCATAAACTGTCCAATGGTTATTTTTGGTTATCGAAACAAAATGCATAAACGTAAATAAATCTATGTGACTCCACAAATTCATAAACTATTTATTCTAATAATTAATAATAATAATTAACATTTGTAATGATGCGGTAGGAAAACGAAACCATCACAATAAAGCTAAGATCATACGATTACAGGTTACATAGTCCCATATTTGTTGAAATATTCAGTTGTTTGTTATTGCTAGTTTATAGTCTCTCAGACTAGCGTAATGTTGTATTGAAATCATTGAACTATTGACATATTTTTAATATATCCTGCATTTAATATGTCGATTAATGCAGCTTTCTATATGCTACGAGTATGTATTGGACGCGAAAAGAAATTTTACATCATAGAGGACGCATCTGTTCTCAACAAAAGCGGAATATTTCAACAAACAATCGCCACAAATGTCCACTTTAATATCCTACATTCTAATTGGTTATTTCGCGATGAATGATCACAATATGATGTTATCTCACAAATGGTAATTGGAAATTTACTTAACTATATTTCGCTTAATTAAATAATAATAATAAACCATGTTACCCGTTCTGCACGATTTTCTCTCAGCATCACACCTTCTAGACACACCACCGCGTTTCTACATTATCAAGATATTACAAACAAAACTAAAATGCGCACTTTAAAATTCAAAGACAAAGTAAATGTGTGAATTTAAAATAATGTATGTTATATTAAATGAATATATTATAACGATAATGTTTAAACTCTAAGTGAGTGGAATAGATACTCTAACCTATCTAGCTATCACAGTCCAATCTCAGTCTGACCCTTTCCACACAAATGCATGTATCAATACTTAAACTGGTAACATCCTATGCTAAATAATTACATAAGCAAAATGGTAGATATCAAAATTATTAATTAATTTGGCACTATTGTTTAAGTTTAGTAAGATTCGTTATTCATGGCAAACGGTAACGACGCTATTTGGTTTAATATGCGTGATGCAAGTTCAGCGGTTCAACTTAAAACATAATCGTTAGTTCAATTATAATGAAAAATCTGTGTTGAGCATTCAATTTCCAAATGTTCAAATTACCATATATCATATTTTGGTTCTTGGAACACATTTACATAAACACTAATCACGTTGCGAGTGCGTGACCGTGTCGGCCACATGTCCGCGCATCCGTCGCATTCATCGCGAAATATTTCAAATTATGTAATGCCTAATTTAGACTTTTAATTTCTATAATCTGATTTTGTATATAAAATTTCGACTTTATATTATCGACCGAGAAGAACCTAAAACTTATTTGGTAACTTATATTATTGTAAAATTAGCGATTATCCGATCCTTTGTCGCAAATTTGTCTTCGGTAACACTCAACTCCTTGGAGAACAATAAGACTGCACATTCTCGTCAGACGTCCTCATTGCATTGTCAACATACAAAATGTAGGTGTATTTATAAATCGATGCGGTCGTTACAACGATCCGATATAATTGAAAGCTCGCACGGCGAGTCGTATACGGGAATATCACGAACGCTCGAGCGTGTCGCGGCGGCTCGACACTACGGATACGCCACGCTTATGAGTAGAGGCGGTCGGCGTAGAGGTCGTGGGGCGCGAAGTCATGGGGCGGCCACCGCGGGGGCGCGGGTCACTGGGCCGGCAGGCAGGCCACCGGCGACGGACCCACTGTCGGCTTGAACTCCGGCGCCGATGAGAATTGCTGGAACGGCGGCGCGTAACACTGCGGGAAATATAGTTCCGGCTTCACTACGGCGGCGGCTGGCGGTAACGGACGCGGTGTTTTACCCGCATCTGCTCTCCGAGCTTTGGCAGCATGGGGGTTCATGTGATTATCAATGTGTTTTTTTACTTCAGGTTCTGTGGCGAATCGCCGCCGACAGTTCGGCATGGGGCAACAGAATGGCCGATCTCCTTGATGCGTCCGAGTGTGTTGATCTAGAATGGCTTTTTGTCGGAAGTCTTTACCGCATTGTGTACATTTGTATGGTTTCTCGCCGGTGTGGATACGCAAGTGTTGGTTGAGAATAGTCCGCTGCCTGAAAAATCGTGGGCAATACACGCAGCCGTACGGTTTTTCATTCGTGTGTATGCGCAGGTGCTGTGTTAAATGCGACTGCTGGCGGAATCGTTTGCCACATTCGGGGCATGGGTAGGGCCGCGACTCTATGTGAATACACCCGTGCTGTAACAGCGTTGACTTCTGTTTGAACTCTTTCTGACAAATAGGACATCTGACGTACAGTGGCATCGTTCTACCTCCAAGAACGTCGGGCAGTTTACCGCCTTTTAGATATTGCAACGACAGCCCCGACCCGAAGACTGCATGATTGAGACCCTTGGTGTCTTTGAAATAAGCCGGATATTGTGCTGTGTCTCCTGGTGAGAAGCAAGAGCCGCGTTGCTCCGGCGTCTGCCCATCTATGTCGCCGAATGCCGATTGTATTTCTTCTTTGTTCTCGTCAGGAGGAAACGGCACATCTTGCGGCCACAGCGTTGGCGTTGTGCCATTTTTGAAGATGAGGTGTGGTGAAACATCTGCAATATAAATAATATTTTAGTATGTTTGCGTCGGCCATATACCTATGAATACGTTTAAGGAAATTCGACGAGTGAGTTAAGTGACAGTGAGGAGAATTACGGGAGTCCGGCAATCGGTTCTGAGTCTCGCGAGCTACCCCGATGTGCGGGCGACGAGTGGACTAGATTTTGCATGTAAGAGGAGAGGCCAATGGATGCGAGACCGAGTAGAACTGGGGAGTGTCGGCGACGGGGATCGGCCACGGCGTCCGCACTGAGTCGATCTCGCGGTCGAGTCAGAGCGGATTCCGGGAGCAGCGGGGATCGAGGATGGGCATATAGTTGTGAATTGCGCTCGCCTTGGTGTGTGCGGACGTGCTGATTCAGGATGGCCTTCTGGCGGAAATGTTTGCCGCACTCGCCGCACGAATATGGCTTCTCACCAGAATGGATGCGGAGGTGCTGGTTGAGGATGGCGCGCTGCCGGAACGATCGCGGGCAGTAAACACACGCGTACGGCTTCTCGTTGGCGTGGATGCGCAAGTGCTGCGTCAGATGCGACTGCTGCCTGAACCTCTTGCCGCATTCGGAACAACCGTAGGGCCGCGAGTCTGTGTGGATGCGTTCATGCTGCAAAAGTGTCGACTTCTGCTTGAAATCTTTGCCGCACGTCAGGCATTTAAATAGTCGCAACTCCGAGTTAGGGTTATGCTTGCGTGGCTTTGGTTGCTCCGGTTGCACTATGTCTGGCAAGTGTCGCAAGTCTGGTGTGGCGTATTGGTCGAGAGGGCTCTCTAATGATAGAACTCCGCCATTTTGTTTGAGATAGTGTAATGGAAATCCGCCAGTCCCTAACATATGGCCAGTTGGCCTCGTCTCCTTGAAGTATGGTGTAGAGTATTGTTGTTGCAAGTCCGGCTGCGGCACGAAGCATGGCGTCCTGTCTAAGTGGTCCTGCGCCTGCGCTTGCGTCTGTGACTGAAGCTGTTGCTCCACTTGCATGTGCTCTGGTGAGGTCTGCTGCTGCTGATGCGTCTGCGCCTGTTGTTGCTGTGCTTGCTGCACCAGCTGTTGTGCAGCCTCTTCGGCGGTTCCGGTCGGGTCTGGTGGCGGAGGCGCGGGCGGGTACGGCGAAGGTGCCGGCGACGCGAGTTGTGGCTCGGGTTGCGGTGAGGGTCCGCCTGGACTTTGGTGCTGCATGGGCTGGTAGCCGCTATCCAACACGCTGCCTCCCCACTGTGTCCCAGGAGGGGCTCTCTCCACGCCATCTTTATAGAGCACATAAGGTGCTGCCGTATCTGTAAAGACAGAAAAGCATTGTTAATTATTTATAAAATATGTAAAATATACAACTATAACACGACACAAATATAACGCTTTCGTTTTAGGAAAAATGTAATGATTACGGTTAATCCATTGCTTTCGCGAGATCATTTGTATTCTGAAATCATGGCCGCATAAAAAGGCGAGAAAATTGTTGGATTGCGCGCGCGCGTCCTCATCAACTCGCGCAAATGGTGGCATGTCCGGCCTGACTGCGGTTTCGTGCTTAAACCGACATTATTGTAATGCAAATAACATGATCACGAACTTTAAATAACGCGTATAAATCATATCCTCAACTTTGCTGCTTATAATAAATAGTAATATTTTAATATGATAAATTTGAAAAAAAAAACGAATTCTGAATTTAAAAAAAGGATATTTTCGTTTCAGGTCTGGATGTCATATAGTTATATATACTTGTGTTATCTTCGTCCAGGTACCCACAGAACAATAGATGCATAGCGTATTTATTAAGTGTATATAATAAATAAAAAAATGAATAAATTCGAGGCTAAAAGTTAAAAATAATCTAGTTACATTGAAAACTAACAAATGTAATTTTAAGTTTTGTACACCGAATGCAACCGACACGAAATTGGATCGTACGGTTGTGGTCAGCTTCCATCATGTGGTTTCTGAATTCTGACAGCTATTCGACTACATTGTTTTTATTTTACAATAAGAAAACTGGATACATTACTCGCTTTAACAGTAAACTAGTTTAAACAATGAAACAAAAGCGACAGTGTATGCATAAATAGATTGACAACTAAGATTGGAAAGTTGAAAAGCAGTTGACGAATAACTATGTTGTTATTTGCTAAAACAAATGGTTTCTTTTAGATAAGAATTTGTTGATATTTATTTTTTAGTTTCAAAACACACATTGTGAAGATTTTATTTGCTTAGAACGTAAATATATAAAAATAAAAATCTAATATAGCTATATAATTAAAAATATTTTTGTCACATACATCAAGCAGTACAGGAAGAGGTTACATTTAGAATAACTACTAAAAATTGTGACTTTCAGCTCTACTTATCTCCTCAAGCCAATATGATGGTGATCTTTGAGCTCACATTACTTTGTATTAGCATGTAGACCACAAGTGAATGCAACATCAAGCGAAGTATAAAAAGGAAAATATTTCAACTTAACTTCGACATGTATTCGTAGATAAAATAATTAAATCAATCATTTCTAACAAACAGCGTTTAAGTATGAAAATTGAAGCCGAACATTTTTTTGACTTACTCGGTCATTCGTCATCGGTGAGATCTAGTTCGGTGATTCGGTTTAAAGAACTCGCTTATATCTTGTATCATCGATCTTGTTAATAATTTGAGAGGTGGTCGTTCGTTTTTAGTATTTGTTTGTTATAGTTATTGTTAAAGGGAACAACAAAACTAATGGTAGTGTTAGAATTGAGCGCCCTCTATATTTATAGTGTGCAATACAGATTATAGCTGAAATAATAAAAAAAATACTATATTTGTTGGAACCATGGACGTAGTGGGCTGACCTATAAAATACCTAATCAAACCTAAAAAAACTTAATTATCTAGATCAGCGGTTCTCAAACTTTTTTGGCGAACGAAAAAGCCTTAATATAATTATAAAAAACTGATTTATATGTATTTATGAATAATCATATTGCAATGTAATATTTAGTTGGAATATTTAGATGTAACCTTATAATCTCCCTTTGGTATTTTTTGCAGTATTTTAGCCCCAGGGTTCCGCGGAACAAACTTTGAGGATGGCTGATCTAGGTACTAACTACAATACTTAATATCCGTAAGAAAGTTCACACTCGACAGTCGTCAGTCGGTACAAAAAAAATTTACCTGGGTAAATAGTTTGCTAGTTACATATTATTTTAGACTGCTGTCCCACCCTGATTCCATGGCTGGCTACGTCCATGATTGGAACTAAATTGTCATCCAAAACTATGTACACAAATAATAGACAAGATTTATGTAATGAAATTTGACAGTTATTTTTTAAAATGTTTGTAGCACCATTGCTTTTCAAGACGGAAAGGAAGTTGCTTTTTGACATGAGGATTTATGTGTGCATTAAAATTTTATAGTTTCTTATTGAATACTCGACATTGGCAGAATTAATTGTCTTTAATAGATATCTGAAGCCATTAATACAAGAAGAAGAAGAAGATTTGAATTAAATTAAAGTTATATTATTTTTTCTGTCAGTTATCTCCTGGAGTAGAAAAATACAAAGATCGTTAATAACTTCTCGAGTAAAAATCGATAAAATCAGGCTACCTTCACATTATCAGTGCCACCATCGACTTATATCATGACATCTATATTGCTTTGTTGAGATCAAATGCTATAGGTTATGGATACACTGGATGCTGAGCATTTTTTCTCTTTATATAAGCTAAATAAAATTTTAAAAAAAATACTAATTTAATCTAACGTTTCGTAAGCTTTGCAGCCATTATCACCGTTTGTTTTATTTTACATTAAACATCGGTTAGTTAATATAAACGGAATATATATTTTTTTAAATTAGGAACTTATTACATAAGACATAATAAAATTAAAAAAAAAACAAGTTATTGATCGCATAAGAATTCATTAGTAAAGATTTAAATTAAAAAAGTGCATTCCTAACCTTAAACTTTGAAACTCTTCCGCTTTGGGCGCTTGTACAAAAAAAAAACGATTAGCTTTTTTTCTATTTTGTTCGTCTTCATAAAAGAAATTGAGTTTTTATTATCGAAAAACTAGGTCTAAGAGTGTTTTTTTATTCCTAATAATACCTAAATATTATAAGGAAAAGTTCTTAATCAAAATTATAGCTTATAGCGACTCTGCTATTCGCCAGCAGATGGCGCGATCCAAACTTTTCCTACGTTACTATAAAACTTTTGTATGTTCACTTTCTTAAAAATAATAATAAATAAAAATAGAAATTCTAAAAGGAATTGAAATGTGTTATGGGTCATTCGAATGCTGTTTAAGTAAATATAAAAGAAATGTAGATGACACATGTGTTGAACGCAGTTTAGTTTGTGATCCAAATAATTGTCTCTTTGCATTACTTAGTAATACGTCATATTTAACACTAGAACTATCAACCGGTCAATATGACCGGTTTCAAAAATTCTTCACAAGACTTTTATGTAAAACCTTGCTCATTATTTTTTGTAAATGATTTTATTTTTTACAATTCTACAATAAATTTATTGAATTATATTTAATACTTTGCAAGCATAAGTCATGCGGTCATTTTGACAGGCTGGTAGTTCTAGTGTTAAGGGCGATAGTATATAGTTATATTTGATTAATTGATTTACAAAAAACAACAACTCTAACTTTAAAGTCACGACCACGATGGCTGTAAACCTTTCGAATCTTCGGATTAAGATATCAAAAAGTAAACGGCAAAGCAATGCTATAAGATTGCATAAATTGTTGTCACATTTATTTTTTTTTATAATAAAATTCAATTGTTTTACATTTATAACGGAAAATACAGTTTCCATGTAACGTCACTCGATTTAACGACAAACTCTCTAAAGCGTCGAAATCACTTGGCTTCAGTTGGTTTAGCTTGTTTCCCATACAATGATACACTAGTTCAAATAAGATTGTTTCATTATGTAATTACTAACACTGAGATAAACTTTTTCTTATTCTAATTTTCCTTCTCTCCATTTAACGACAACTCTCTATAACGCCTTCTAGAAAAACAATTGAATTAATAAGAAAAATCGTACTCAGATTCAAACCCATATGCATTGCACTCTTTCTCGGCAGAATAACGCATGTTGTTCGGAAGTAACACAATCGTGGTAAAGATTATAATTGTCTTTCCCACAAGTATCAGCCGCATGTGCACTGCTCAACCCTTTCGTAATAAACGTCGTGAGTGTTTCCGTCTCGCAACCTCGCCACCCTCCATGATTTATATGTTTTTTTTCAGTTGCATAATTAAGTATGACGTTGTTCATTCGCAGATGTGCATTGTGTGTACATTTAATTTTTAATTAATTGTCATAAAAAATGTCATATAATTGTTATATATGTAAATTATGATTAGAGGGTAGTTATGTAAACCTTTTATATGAATTGTATAATGGTATGTGACTACCCTATTGTCTAGTAGTCGTTAACAAGCTCGACAAATGATCACACTCAAGAAGGACGTTTATTTCCATAATTACGACATACACATCAATAATATACCAATAAATATAACGAATCAACATTTAGTTTGTAAGGTAGTGTAATAAACTACCGTGTTTAGTACAGCCTCAAAGGCTACCAATATTAAATTTCTGCTTACCCCTATTTATTAAAAATATAGTCGTAAATAATAAAACATGATAATAATCGTTAGGTAAGTTACAAAGTAGAGTAGCAAAGATATCGGAGGCTGTTTGGCCGCGGTCGGACGCAGAAGCCTCCAAAAACTGGTCCAGGAGCGTACACGCCTCTTCCTGTCTCCTACGCAAGGTACAGATAGCAAAACAGGTATTATTTATTTATTATTAAAGTAAAATAACAGTATGATTTTCAATGGTCCCAATGCCTGTCACGTGGGACCCAAAAATTATGAATACTTATTTTACTTTCTAAATAGTACTTTTTGACTATATCGCGATTTGCGTACAAAATTACTAATAATTAAAAACGTTTATTTTTAAAATTTTTTTTTACAGTTTGTTGCCTTGCCACCAAAAACCAGTGTTGGTTTGTCTTTACGCTGCACATTCGTTTTAAAAATACAGTCTTCTATATTTATATTATTTGTAGAGTTGTATTGTTTATCCCTACTAATATTATAAATGTGAATGCGAGTTTGTTTGTTACGTTTTCACGCAACAACTACTTAATCAATCATCATGAAACTTTGTACACATATTTTTGGAGGTACTAGAACTAACATAGGATATTTTTTATTAAAAATATATAAATTATTTTTTAATATAGTTTCCAACTAACTATAGTCCAGCCGTTTGGAGTTGTATTGATTCATTTTGACTTAAATGCGAGTGAAGCCGCGGGTAAAAGCTAGTTATAAATAAATTAATACATAAATATACAACAGGTGTCAGAACAAAGATACCAAGAATATAAAATTAGTGATTTTAGAAATACAACAATCGTTCATAGAAAACGTACCTAACTGACCAAATGCTCCAACAACAATTCGAAAATCTATGGGACTAGCAAAGATTCGTAGTATAAACAATTACTATAGAAGCAGTGCAGCAGTATTATGCGGACGGTACAGTGTTCACGGATGGTCGGAGCCGTCATCTTAGACCCGCTCTCTGGGTACATCACAAAGAATTACTTTCGTCCAATACACCTATCTCTTGGTAATTGTATACATCAGCCATTCTCAAAGTGTGTTCCGCGGAACCCTAGGGCTAAAATACTACAAAAAATACCTACCAAAGGGAGATTATAAGGTTACATCTAAATATTCCAACTAAATATTACATTGCAATATGATTATTCATAAATACATATAAATCAGTCTTTTATAATTATATTAAGGCTTTTTCCTTCGCCAAAAAGTTTGAGAACCGCTGGTATACTAAATTGTACATTTGGTCAATCTACGGCTCTTTGAAGGATTATTTGTGACTTTCGACAAATAAACCCGAGTTCCCTTTTTGTGCTATTATATTTAAAAAAAATATTATCGTTCCGTATGTGTTTCAAAATGTCTTTTTAATTTCTAACAATAAATATGAAAGATGAAGTGTAACGTTTTTAATATCTTTTAAATAGGTGGCTCAGATTATCAAGAAGCCTGGCTACCCCTGCTATAGTACATACGTAATTCGATTGTTCAATTCAACTATTATCTTTGGTTAATACTTACTTTATTATTGTAATAATTTTTATAATTATCTGTTTATCAGTATTTATTTGATATTTTATAATTGTTATTCTCGCTAATTGTAACTTTAACATTGTCTGTAATTTTCTTGGTTGGTTAAATAAATAACTCGATTTTTAATTTAGTAATAATTTATTTATTGAGGACAGTTTGTACTAAAATTTCGCAATACAAAGTATGCACTACTTATTTTTAGATGCTTTAAAATCAATACATATGTGGTTTTTATGGACATGTTTTGTCTAATTAAAAATATTTTATAGGACTTACTGTTGCTTTTATTTTTATAAATACTCAAAATAAGCGCAATTATGAAGCATAATAGCATAATATTTAGTAAATCTTAATACTATAAGGTTCTGCCTACCTCCTAAACATGTAGGCGTGAGTATACATTCTACATAATTTTAAGAGAAATGGAAAGTAATTGAAAGATGAATGTAATTCAATATTTTGAGAGGTAGTTAAGTAATTAGGTAAAAGTAAAACTGGTATTCGTAAAAGTATCTTTGCTTTTTAATTTTGACAAAGATTTAATATCCAGTTACTGCGACAAAACTAGCTATGCCCCGCGGTTTCGCCCACGTTCTATTTCGTGGCATGGGATGAAAGCATTGACAATTAACGTTCGATGTCTCTATCCTCTTTTATAGCTTACTAGCGGTCCGGTACGTGCTTCGCTACGTATAAAGTGAAATATTTTAAAAAAATAATTGGAACATCAAATTCAAGCATCAAACAGCATGAATGACATAAAAAGTTTCAATTACTGTCAACACTGAAAATAGTTTCAATTTGATAGCACAATCCGCCATTTATTGAATTAATTTGTTACGAAAAATGTGATAAAAGAAGAACCGCCCTAACGATTTTGTGCAAACTTCACACAAACCATAAATAGTTCGAACAAAGCCTAAACATTTGGTTTGGATAGGTGAGCCCGTTCTTGAGTTATAAAATTACAACGAAAAGTGCCATTGACTTTTATATATATAGATTTATAGCTTAATAAACGAGCTATCCAACACTAAAAATTTTTGCAAATCAGTCCACTAGTTTCTGAGATAAGAGCATTCAGTGATTATAAAGTGCCATCTATAGGTAAAACTTCGAACTATTGTTTTTTTCTCCTGCCATACCATTGTCTCTTTATTCGCTTTTAGTTATATCAAATTTCTATACTGACAAGTTTTTATTAGAGATTTTTAAAAGTTGAACTTAATATCATGAAAAGAGGCTTTATTAGAGTGATAATATATGAAATGTTTTTCATATTTAAACATATTAGTTTTAAATATAGAAATTCTTCAGAATACGAACCTATATGAATATAGGTTTTTATAACTCCCCAATAGAAACGGCCGGTTCCAGTTTTAACGCTAAATAAATAAAGTATGTACTAAAAAATACAAAGTATTAATGACATCAAGTGTTCAGTTAATTAATCAACTAGCGCGTCCTTTTACAGTTTGTAACAAAGGAAATCAGTGTTGTATTCGTTTGTTCAAAATAAATACACATGTATTTATAACATTTGAAATGTTTTGACTAAATAGTTTGTATTTTTTAGCAATTATACCTTAGATCAGTGGTTCTTAACCCTTTAATGATGAGGGACCATTTGACAAAATATTTGTCTCACCATGGGACACCAACTGTTTCTAATTATAAATAAATTGTTTAAAATTATACTTTTTTTTTTAATCAAATTTATTGTTCGGGACCTTAGTCGTGATGACTATGTCGGTCCCATAAAATTATACTTATTAACGGAAAATAGAAAATAATATATTTTTTAACAGAAGCGTTACATTATTGTAGAAGAAATTATGAAGTACAGTATACCCCGCTTTACGCAACTCCGTTATGCGCGGTTTCACTATAACGCGAAATTGAAATTTCTCGCTCAATTGCCCCGCATTACGCGAAAGAGTGCGTATAAACATAATGTAGTCATCAACTTCTCTAAAGTCGCGGGAATTTCAGTTTTTTCCGGAACGCATCACTCGCGTAAAGCGGGGCAGTACTGTATAAATATAGTACTATAATTATATTAATACATCTAAGATGGCCTCGCAGACCACTTCGGGTGCTTCCCGGGACCGCCAGTGGTCCGCGGACTATGGGTTAAGACTTAAGAACCATTGTCTTAGATCGTCGGTTTACAGTAATAGGTATTAATTCAAGAAGGATAGATAGACTGAAGATGGTTATTAAGCTAACATATGTTTTGGAATCAGTGAAGTGGTCTGTCAATTTAGATGGCAAACGTTCGTCTCTTCAAGTTGACATAACAAAGATGATTGTTGCACGAGTTGAAACAACAGAGAGATGAACGTAATCATATTACTGGCTATGACAATGTATTGGTGAGAATAAAATAAATAAAAAAAAACAAAAGAATGATTTTAAAAAAAATTGAACACATAAACGCTGAGGTTATAACGTAACTTCAATTATATTTAGCTGCAATATTTCTTAATTAATGTGATTAATTTTTAGCGGTAAAGAACAGCGCGATCGGCAATTTGATTCGTTGCAGCGGCGCGGGCGGTTGTATGCATTTGAGACGCGACAATTTATTTCGGTTCGCTTCGGGGCAATGCACTGAAGTCACGCAGCCCTCAGGGGCTTATCTATAGACTAAACCGGACCTTTTTAATTCATTTATATATTAATTATTATATATATGCCGATATCAGGAACTACCAATCTGATTTATTTTAAACGGTATATAATCCGATATATTAACTACTAGCTTTTACCCGCGACTTCGCTCGCATTTAAGTCATTAAATAAGTGTTAGAGATCATTTCAATAGAAATGAATCAATATGATTCCAAACAGCTGAAACCATAGTTAGTTGGAAACTATAGTAAAAAATAAATTATTATTTTTTAATAAAAAATATCCTATGTTACTTCTAGTACCTCCAAAAATATGTGTACAAAGTTTCATGATGATCGGTTGAGTAGTTGTTGCGTGAAAACGTAACAAACAAACTCACATTCACAATTATAGAGTAGGGAGGATTAAAAATAGGTTGAACGTTAGAAATGCCTAACATATTATAATTCAAATTTAGTACAAGTGATTTCTTTTCCTTCTATTAAAAAATAAATTGTGTCGATTGCTTTAAATTCTGATAATTTATTAACAATTTATGGGAAAATACTTCGAGGTTAGTTTTCTTTTTTTTTTTTTACTACAATACCATTTACATAACCGTAGTATAAAAGGGATATTCTTCAAGAAAAACAAACAAAAAAAGAAGCAACTCTATACATACAGAGCCAAAGATCCGCACGCCGAATAAATGGGTAAACATGGAACTGTACGCAAGAGAAAAAAGACACGTTGTAGACGGCGACAAATCAAGGGTGTTAAATATAGTATAACGCATAAAGGGGACTACTTGCGGGTACATGCACATTGCACACACAAGCAAGTGTTTGACCTTCTGGGAGATGCGTCACCGCTTTGCCATTAATGCGTTTGTGACGTTTTGCTTCTGCTGCCATGAAGCTGGGATTTTGCACCTTTCTTTCACAATTACTTACTTTGGTATAACCTAACATTTTCATTCCAATATACTACTAATATTATAAGTGTGAATGTGAGTTTGTTTGTTACGTTTTCACGCAACAACCACTCATCATGAAACTTTGTACACATATTTTTAGAGGTACAAGAAGTAACATAGGATACTTTTTATTAAAAACATAAAAAAAAAATTGAAACATCATTGTATGTAGTAATTTTTAAAAATTGATAATCCTAGCCAAGCAAGATAATATAGTTATCATATTGATTCATTTCTATTGGAATGATCTCTGATACTTATTCAACGACTTAAATGCGAGCGAAGCCGCGGGTAAAAGCTAGTATAAAAAAATCGACACAAAGCCTTATAACAAACTGGAATAGAGATCAAAGTAATACATGATATCGAATTAATTTATTTATAATATAACAAAAGTATAATGTAATTGAAAATGGCGGTTATATTAAGGGCATGCAATAACAGGCAATAGTGTTAGACTATGCGCACGCGCACATCGCTATTTCTGTATTGGTCGCCCCTCGACAAATGCTAATGGCCTCTCCAGTTTTGTTTTGCATGAGTTAGGATCCCAAATTATTATTCTAGAACTATATTAGTATCTCCTTAAGGCATTCAAACTAATTAATGAAATATAATAGTTTAGGACACTTGGCTACCATTATTGAATGAAAAAATAACAGGTGAGTTTCCTAAACTGTACTATTATTAGTTAAAATTTCCCGTACTGATAGATACAAAAAACATATTACTCGTGTTCGAGTTTAAAAACGGTTAAGTTTTTTTTATTATTTTCGAAGAATAAGATCTAACCTTGAAATGCTTATTGATAGGTTAAGAAGATTATTCGTTTGAAATTCGCCGTTTTTTATGTATCTATCATTCCTAGGGCATGTAGTCATTCTAGCTAAACTTAGGTCCGCATTCGGAAACTTAATTATTACTCGAGTGTGGAATTTGTGCTTAAGTATGTTGTTTATTCTGAAAGAAAAAAATAAATCTATGCTCTAGCGTGATTCTAGTAAGAACGTAAGAACTATTTTATTTTATTTTATTGAAAGCCCAACCACATGATGCTGATGTTAAGCTAGAGTGCGATCCATGAGCATAGACAACTGTTACCACACTATGCCGGCTTGAGGAGACGAATGTGCTCTGTCCAAATTGACAGGGCACTCGTTAAATAATGTTATTTTGCATCGTTTTTAAATACGGGTTTTAGGTCTAGAAATCTTTTCCATCGTTACTTATTAAAATATTTTTAACAGAAAAAAATGCAAATTAATATTTAAACTGGATATTTGATATATAAGTTGTACATATGCAAAATACATATTACTATTTTATCTTAGTTACTGTCAATTGTTTTTCTTTATAAATTCTTATTACTGCATGAAATAAGATCAGACTCTATCTCAGACCTCTCTCGAGTGTAGTTTTTGAATATAAGCCTTAGAAAGGAAAATATTCACGGAATACTTTTAAACCAGTTTTTCTATCTAGATTCCAGTATTGCCTAAAGTGTTTTTAATATATCAATATTAATTCCAATTTGAATTTTTAATAATTTTAATAATTACTATGTCTGCACTTTGGTTCCGGTCTTCGCGTGCTTTGCTCAAAATTTATACAATATAAATTCGAACGTAAATCTATTACTTTAAAGTTTATTATTATATTTAGCGTGGTGAGTAACGACATTTGTTGTTTCTCAACTAAGACGCGGTTGTTTATACAAAAAAATTTATTTGTTAAATAATTTTAGACTCTAACGGTTTTAGATTTAGGTGTTTGTTTGGATAATTTTATTTAATTCCAAACAGCGATTGTGGAACTTTAAAGTGAATATTTTCGGCAATATAAATTATTAGATAGCGGTGAAATTGTGAAATAATTGATTTGAAGTTGTTTTAATTGTAATTAATTGACGCGAAATCATTTAGTTGTAGTTTAGTTTTGCTACTAGAACGTACAATGTGCAGATGCACATAAATATGATTGAATGTCATTTTCTTTTTCTTGTAATTTTTATAAATTAACCTTTAATTATTTCCGTTTTATTTTATTACTAGCTTTTATCTGCGGCTTCATTAAATAAGTAAGTCATTAAATAAGTATCAGAGATCATTTCAATAGAAATAAATCAATATGATTCCAAACAGCTGAAACTATAGTCAGTTGGAAACTATAGTAAAAAATAATAAAAAGTATCCTATGTTACTTCTAGTACCTCCAAAAATATGTGTACAAAGTTTCATAATAATCGGTTAAGTAGTTGTTGCGTGAAAACGTAACAAACAAACTCGCATTCGCATTTATAATATTAGTAGGGATTATATTAATTAACTAAAAAATAACTACTATTATTTTAGCTAATTAATAAGACTTTTTACGGCTTATACATCGTGTTTATTTTTGATTATTTAGAACACTTTGCAATCATTAGTTTCATTAGTTTTGGTGGGATGTAATGGGTTTACGAAACGTCGGATTAAAAGGATGGTAAGCCGCATAAAGTTATTTTAAATAGACATTTCTTATAGGTACTATTTGTATTAAGTTAAAAAATATTATACTTATTTTTTTTAGTTGAACGTGTAACAGAATCACCTTTTATATAAAATAATTGAGTTATATAACTGATTACTTTGTGTTTCTAAACTTAAAACAATTTAATAATTGTTGCCCGTGATTATAATTATAGAGCCGTGTTTTAATAAAAAAAAAAAGTGAAATGAAATAAAGTTTATTAAATTCTGAAGTATGGAAAACCTTAAGGCTGTATGTGTCAGTGAAGCTATTCAGCTTTCACTTTCAATGGAATGAAAACTTATGAAAGTTTCCCGACGATTTCAGTAACTTGTTTTCTTAACTTTAAACGGCATCCGAAACCAGAAAAAACTGTTTTAAGTTTTATAAAAAAAAGCCAACCGTAAAGCAACCGTTTACGTTTCTGGTTAATCTCGTCTTACCAGACCAGCATAGTGGAAGTGACTACTAATTGTATATAACCAAACTGGGGATGGATGTCCCATGGTAGTACCACCACTTTTAAGTGTAACATTCGTGAAGATTTGGGATCACCTCTGTGGCCGTTTTCAGCTGGAGACAAGTTTCAGTCGCTTATGACAAACTGTTTCAGTTGAGCGTTTTAAAAGTTTTATTGCGTACTATTTTGTATTTATTTTGTTCTGTACTATTTACACTATCTCCCAAAGGTTAACTGGCAGAAAATGCCTACAGGTGTTAAGTTCGTCTTTTGTTATTTTTGTGCAATAAAAAAAAATTATTCGAATTATATTATTACGTTATATTTATATTTTGTAATTCAAATTAATGTAGTTTATATTTATTTTTACTGGAGAATAAAAAACATCAGACATACGCTTTCTGTTGCAATCGAACTGTGACTTGTATGACATATAGTAACGTAAAGCAACCTCGATAAAGTACACTGCTTATTTTCAAGCCGGCATAGCGGGGACGACGCTGCTATAGGTATTTGTCTATAGTAACGATTGTTATATATGTTTAACGCTGAGTCAGTTTGTCCTATAAAGTATGACAATGGGGATAAAAATTATATTTTATTTTTATTTTTATATTATATATATTTGGTAGAAGTCTAATAATCAGTTTTACGTACTTTGAAGTTGGTTACTGTTTTATTTTGCGGTATATGAAATCGGAAAATAATGCTTTTTTGAAGCAACAAAAATGATCAATTTGAAAAAATTACATTAAAATTACGTAAATATTTTTCTCAGCGGAAAAAAAATATTTCATCAGAAAAATAGTATAAAAATACGAATTTCATCAGAAACAATAAAAAATAAAACTCTTAATAGGTTAAAAAAAAATTGAATATAGTGTCCTAAAAATAGGACAGTGGGAAGTAATGGGTTAAAGCAATAAAGGATTTATTATTATTATTATTGATGTCAGCTTACGGTTGCATATATAACAATACCTGTGTGAATAGTAGGCATTATCCCAAACAACGACACTTTTCCATTATGAGTGAGGGACGTTTTTCAATTATGCCAAATGTATATGGCATTTATAAATCATGAGCTCTGTTCCCTGTACGACTGATTTTTATATTTACAACTCAACCCAATTATTGCAGTTACAATTCATCCTCTGTTATAAAGAGTGGTACTTAGCAGAGGCGGCTCGTCCTAAAGAGCGCTGGTGCAGTGCACTCCCACGAAAATTACAGAAGTAATCTATATTTCTTCATAATATATACTATCCTTACATTACATTCATTCTATTCTACTATGACTATACAATAGTATATTATATTACCTATATCTACGCCGCTGTAATATAAGTTCTGTAATTTTCGTGGGAGTGCACTGCATCAGCGCTCTTTAGAACGAGACGCCTCTGGTACTTAGTACTGTAGTCTACTCAGTACTGCCAATTTTAACTGTCATACGTCCGGATCAATTTAGTAGTGACCGAGTTCATTAGACTGATAGAGGCAAGCATTTTCTATGTGATAGCCATAGTATATGTGTATTGTACGGTAAGGTAAATATATCATTATAGACGCATTATGGCCAGTAAAGGCCAATTGACAATCGCGATTGATCGTTTTAGTGACTAAAATACGTTATAAATTCATCCACCCAGTCGAATAAATAAAATCCGGATGAATATGAAATAAACTGTTAATAAACGTCCAGTATATAACAAGATAGAGTGGTGTGAGTGAGATAGCTATATGTGCTATAACTCCCCTATATATAGGGTGGTTTAATTTGTAGACGGGAAATGTGGACTATAAAAAGTTGATATACAGGTTGATTGAGAGATTGATTTGAAGTTTTTAATGGAGTTTTATGTGCATATTAATAAACATACGTATATATAGAAAGAAATGTGTTAGTTTTATTAATAGATATATAATATATATTCACTTTAAATTAATAGTTTAAAAAAACTATTTTTGACTTAATTATGAATCTAAGTTTTACAAAAATTTCTTGTAAAACCTTGTCCTGAATGAAGACTAAAGGGTATCCCAGCTCGAGGTCAGGACATATAATATGTTTGTCATTTGTCAACTATTATAAAGGGGAAACTAAATGACAACTTCATAAAATGTCAAATACTACATTAAATAGCAAAACAAACATAGTAGTAGATAAATAAAATTGAATTCAGTAGTACCACCACACAAAAAAGTCAATCAGTTCTGAACAATACGGATGTTGAAAAAAGAACGCGTCCTGTAAATAGAATAAAATTCGAAATTTAAATTTTAAAATTCGAGTGCCACCCCATAGGTAGGTACGTTAATTCCATCGATCATTATAGCTGGGCTGCAATCCACCAATCCTGCAAAATAAAAACACTGATACCCCCCCACCTGCATCCCATCTGACCCTCTCCCCCCACAACACACCCAGTTTTCACCCCCTTGTCTCTACGTCCAGGGGGTCGTGATTTTTTCGAGCGTCACTTCGATTATGTATGACTTTTTAGTCGCCTCTTGTACACTCATATTTCAAATTTTTCGTCCATCAATTTTAATTTTTTAAAAATTTTCATCTAGGGTACTTTAAACTTTTAGAAATTTTCTAGTTTACTTTTTATATTAGATATACGTTAACTTTATTACGTTTAATCTTGGTTCAGAAAAATAAGTCAAATATTACCTGAATACATTTATATGAATGCCCTGACCCCAAACATAGACAAAAACACCCATATAAAAACAATATCATACATCACAATATAATATATATATATATATATATATATATATATATATATATATATATAATAAGTATTGCTTTTGACTAGGAGACAAACAAAAAAATCAGTTTTTTAAAAGAGAAATGTAAAATTATGATGCATTATATTATACGTTATCTCTGAGTTATATCAAGATTGCATTAAAATAAACGTGGTTAGTAAATAGCTAAGTTTTTTTTATTGAAATGAAATGAAATTCGTTTATTAGCATAGGCACTAAAGGCGTGCACTTGCTCATCGTTAGACTCTACCGTGACTTCGGAAAGGCGTATGACGAGAAGACCATAAGAAACTCGTCAAAATTATATAACTATATATTTTTTAAATTTATAGAAAAATAAATAAATTATTAATTACGTAAAATGTATATATATAAAAAATCAATGCCAACAAGATCAAACCAACACTCAAACTAGTTTTTTAGCCAAAATAAAATATGATTAAACCTATACAATAAAAATTGTCATTGACTGTACTTGGTACTGTAATTCACACGCGGGTGTCCCTGTGTGAGTGACGTTGCTGCAGAGCTCGAGCTCTATCGTGTGCGGACTTCCGTGCAGAAATGCATGTATATACTGTACTAATAAGGGTTGATCGTAATAACAATGTGAATAGGGATTTTTAGGCGCAGTATATCAGAACAGTCAGTGTGATCAACTATTTTTCTGTGATGTCATTTGTTTTAGCATCGATCACACTTTACCTTCATATCAAAATCAAGGGTAGATAGAAAGTTAGTCTTTAAATGTTAACCCGTATGTCTCTCTGACATAATTTTTGAAATTGGAACATTGTTTACAATCGGATTTGTTTGGAACAAGTATTCCAATTTTAAATAAATTCTATTTCCTTTTGTTATGACAGCATTTTATTATTTTTAATTTAATTGGAGCATGGATCACTTTTAAATTTCATTTTTTGTTTTATTTTTAAATGTTAAGTATTAATATTCAAAATGAACGTGTTAATAAAGTTTTTTTTAGGATTCATAAACTTGTATGCTTAATAAAATATTTCTCAATTTTTTTATAAATATCTTTCTCATTATGTTTATAATGTATGTTTTAACGAGCTCTGGGCTTAGGGTAGCTTTTTAATTACAGCCTGTTCTTAATTTCGAAATATAAGTATATTTCTTTTAATTAAAATCTTAGTCGCCATCAGCATTCAAAGAAATTATAGTAAATTAAGAAAAATCCTTTTTTAACATTTATTTTTACCGTCAGAATAATAAAAAAAAACTACTTAAAATTTAGTAAGGTTTCAGTTTTGTATAGAGATCCTGAAATTCATGAATAAAAAATTTGCTAGACACAAAACTAAACAATAAAATAATTAACTAATTAAAAATATTTAATACTTTATAGTGTTTATATAATTTTTTAATTTCTTTTTGTTTTCTACTTCTTACATTGTTTATATAAAGCTATCTTAAATGTTATATTATTGTAATAGGCTAAGTTTAAATAAATGAATAAATAAAATAAAATAAAATAAAATAAAATAAAATAAAATAAAATAAAATAAAATAAAATAAAATAAAATTTTATGCGACTTACGACCGATATTTGTTTTAATTAATTTTAATATACTTTATCCAAATAACATTTTCTGGTTAGAATAAAGCGTTTTTCGCGGGAGGTAGGCACACAAGTGTACGCGAGCGTAGAATGCGGCACTAACCTATGACAAGGAAAGTTCTCCATCCTTTCGGTTGTTTTTTACTTTAAACATTCTCCAAGGCCGCCGATGTTTCGACGTTTATAGGACGTAGACATAGATGAACTTTTCTTTTAGTTTTTAGAGGATTCTAGATTTAAATTCTTTTGTTTTAGAACATTTTTGCCGTCTCACCATCTTGCCTCAAAGCTCTCAAACTATTGGTTCGTTTATTTCTTAATAATAAATAAAGATTGACTAAACAGTAGGGTATCATACTGAGGACAACATAAACACACAACACAAACCTGTGGTGCTCGATTCTACAGGCCGAAAATACTTATTTAAGAAGATTTGAGGTTTTGACGTCTAAACGTCTGTCAGTGTCATCTTTCTTGTTTCTTCTTGTCTTTTGATTGCCACAATGCATTATGATAACTATATTTTTAATCAGCAATATTATATCACTTAAGTCTCTCTAAAAACCTAAAACAAATACCTACTTTAAAAATAATATTACATTTGATATTTAATTGAATCAGACCCATCATTCTATTTTTTTTAAATTAACATTAATGTTATAAGAACTTGTAACGATAATGAAAGTGAAATTTATTACTATGAGTGGATTATTGGGTTGCTACTACAAGAAAATAAGTATGGTCCCTATTTGTTGAACACGACTTTCGTGGTATTCAAATTTATTTAGCTCCCGTTTCTCATTCATATTATTCTATCAATATCGTATTATGTATTTAATAAAATGCAGGCAATATAAAGAATAAAAACGGTAGCTTCGTCCAGTGCAACTTCTTTGTACAAGTTTCTAGATCATATTTAATTACTCGGAGTTACATCGTAACTAATTAAAAATGGATTTATGTCAATAGTTCAATGAATTCAAAATTTTATACATGAGTTAAATTAAAACTGTTAAGAGTGGTAGACAGACTGGTGATGGTGATTAGCCCAGAATGCTGTCGTGGGGTAGTGCCACCACATTCAAGCGTAACAGGACAAGCTTGTAAAT
Source organism: Tineola bisselliella (assembly GCA_028551675.1). Lineage (NCBI taxonomy): Eukaryota > Metazoa > Arthropoda > Insecta > Lepidoptera > Tineidae > Tineola > Tineola bisselliella. The sequence continues at coordinate 53,715 of JAPWLS010002392.1, forward strand.
TAATTTTATATACGATCCTTGTAACATCAAAATAAATGTTATAAGTATGATGTTATTTAAAAGTGCGCGGTTGTTTTAGGTTCGGGATTGAATGATTACTCAACTTATTTAACACTAGGTTTACGGGACGCGTCAATTTGACGCATTTTGACTTTTATCAGAGAATTACCAAAAACTGTTTAATTTTTTATTTTATCTCTTTGTATGACTTTTATTCATTGATCGAGGGAAATATATATTGAAGTGTTGAATTACTGAACTTGTGTATGTGGTATACCTATCTCTACGATATGCGTCAAATTGACGCGTTTTAGTAGAAGTAGGTATATAGAAAACGTCCGTAAACCTAGTGTTAAAAGAACTGACATATATGCTTTTTCCTACAACAAGCCAAAATACAGGAAACATCTCGATACCAGTATTTTAATTTTGTTTTTGTGTTTGTGACTCTTTTGTTTTTTCTCTCCCCTCTTCCTTACATCTATTTGGTTCTGTTTTTTATTTTTATTTTTATGTATATTTGTAATTTTATTAGAAGTGTAGTATCTATCCCTTTATCATCTTGAGCATGCTGTCCTATCCTATAATTAAAATTTCATTTAGTTTATATAATAGTACTCCTTTTTATAATATATAGTCATAATGTAATTTTGTAGGTGGGCTTTATAAATAAATAAATAAATTGTCCTTTTCCTAGATACCCAAAATATAGAATATTTTAGTTTGGAGTAAGGACATTAATTAGTATGTATTAATTGTAGTTTAGTATATAATTACACTTCCTCTGATCTTACGTTAAAGTGTAGCTCAATTCAAGAGTGTAGACAGCTGCTACGTTTCGAGAGATGTGTACCAAGCTAAGACGCGTATTTGACAACTTCTCTGATAGCACTTTTTCTATCTACAGAATGCGTTACATGCCAAATCCTTACTAATATTATAAATGTGAATGTGAGTTTGTTTGTTACGTTTTCACGCAACGACTACTTAACCGATCATCATGAAACTTTGTACACATATTTTTGGAGGTACTAGAAGTAACATAGGATACTTTTTATTTAAAAAATATTGATTTTTCACTATAGTTTCCAACTGACTATAGTTTCAGCTGTGTGTTGAAATGATCTCTGATACTTATTTAATGACTTAAATGCGAGCGAAGCCGCGGGTAAAAGCTAGTTAATTATATAAAAAAACTTAGTTATGTTGCATCTCATTCCTCAATTAATCGAGTTACACTGAAAATTGGATCAGATTTGCAAAAAATCCAGTCTAAACCACTTGTTATCTTCTGTTTAACAGAGCGCTAATTGCAGACAGGTGAAAGGTGTAGACTGTAGAGAAAGGAGTGCATTTTTTTTACAAAACCAATACCAAAAATTACGTTGTACGTTATTGTTGATCTTTTTCCTCGTTATTGATGGAATTGTCGGTGTCTTTCGAACTTAGCACTTAGTCATTTTCGCATAGTTTGGCTTTAGAGAACGAGCTTCTTGATTGTCGTTAACGATATTTCTTTGTGCTTATCGCTTTAGAATTATCAAATATTGTTTTTAGTTATTAAATTAAAATGACGTTTCGATAGCTTTGCAGTTTCGAATTCATTGCGTTTATAGTAAACTAGCTGACCCGGCGAACTTTGTTCCGCCTTAGAAGCAATAAATAAACAGATTTTGGATTTTATTAAGTTCAGTTTTTTATTAGGAAAAACAAATAAAAAAATTAAGTATTTTAATGATTCTTTATTATTCATGTATTTTGTTACATAGGTTGCACTCTTTAGTTAACCACCTTGGGATACACGACATTTTTTGTTTTATTATCAGGCGCAAGAACAAACAACGCAGATGGTCTTCCGACCCGTGAACATGCCACATATAATTGACCATGGGAAACACATGGATTTTCCAGATTCAGACCACAAACTTTCAAAGATTGGCCTTGTGATTTGTATTTGTTTAGTTGTCATTTCCGTTTTGTTATTCCATCTCAGATACGTTTTTGGTATATCACGTTTTATAATGACTTTTGTTGCATTATGAATAAAATATAAATGCAGTTTTAACATGAAAAGCTGTTTATTTTCAATCACAATGACATAATTGGCAATAGTATTTTAAGCCTAGAATATTAATTATGTAACATTACTCCTCCTGAAAGCTCAATATCCGAAACGCGCAGGAGGTTTACGTCGTTGTGTGGAACGACGTGGTGCCTCGTTTAATGCTGCAGACGTTGAGGGTTGAGGCTCCCGCTGTTCAAGATTCTACTGTTGAGCGTTAGGAGACCCAGCTGATTTGTCTCCGTGTCCATCTGATAAACTTTGTTGTGTGATTTGAGTTGATGCACCAGGTTGATAAGTCATCGCGTCCGGTAAAACATGATCATTGACGTCACCCCTACCTCGTTTTGATCCACGACTATAATAGGAATAATTCTTCGGCTTCTTGTTGTTACTCACAGTATCGTTTTTCGTTTCCAAACTGTTATCGTTACGAATGACATCCTTATCATCGTTGTTCTCATCGTTAGTTTCCCTTCGCCTAAGTTGATCAGAGTGTTTCCGTTTGATTACTCCATTGTTCATTTCAACTTGATAGGAGTAAGGCCCGGTGCGTTTTGATGTATTCCCTGGTTCAGAGCCTTTTCCTATAGATTTGTTAACCCAGACCATGTCTCCAATCGAATATTCTGGCGGAATAGTTTCTTTAACTGATGGCTTGAGTTCCTGGAATAACCCAGCTCTTTCAAGATCTTCCTTAACACTTGACTTAAGAAGATCAAACGTAGTGCGCATTTATCTTCCAAACAACATTTCATTTAGTTGGTATCATTACCTTAGTTGGCGAATCTTTTTTATTCACTGGATACGTTTGGTTGCTTTCATTGTCGCTAGATTCGCTAGACGTGTTGTGTCGTGCTAGGCGTCTCGTTCGAAACTATTTATGCATTGCTTTGCCGCTACTAATGCACACTTTTGAGAAGTGGTTGTTCTTCCCGCATAACCTACAGCGTTTGCCTCTGGCTGGACATTCCTCTAAATTATCGTGATAGTCTCCAAGGGTGTAGTTGTAAAGAAAACTGATAGATTGTTTCACTTTCTTCACGATGTCTTTTTACAAAACACACTTTTTCCGAGAGTACGTACGTTTTCTTGCCATAATAATTGTTCAATACCATAATCCCAGTCTTCATTGTAGGGGTTGAAAACATCGAAGTTAAACTTGCCGATCGACATCGTTATTTGCATTATGAATAAAATATAAATGCAGTTTTAACATGAAAAGCTGTTTATTTTCAACCACAATGACATAAGTGACAATTGTATTTTAATTATGTAACAATTTTTATTCCCTTTGACGTATTATGTCACGCCACACGGGAACGCAGTCGAACGGGATAAAAAGTATCCTATCTCCGTTTCCTGGTTCTAAGCTACCTCCTCACCAATTTTCAGCCAAATCGATTCAGCCGTTCTTGAGTTATAAATAGTGCCACTAACACGATTTTCCTTTATATCCAACGGGATAAAAAGTATCCTTTTATATAAAGCCTTCCCCCGGCCCTAAGCTACCTCCCCACCAATTTTTTGCTTTAGTCTGCGTTTGCAATTAGTGTTGTGTGGTCGTCCGGGGTATCGGGTATTAGGTATTACGAATATGCAAATGAATAGGAGCTCAAAAATTGAGTACAATGGGATTCGAAAAGCTTTTATTGCTGTTTGAATAATATTCTGGAGTGGGATTGATGATTTACAATCCCAAATAGAACACAGGAACACTCGTCCTTGGGCTGAGTCTCATTATACGACCTATTGAATTAACTTATAATTAGCACAAAAATAAATACCTTTTAGGACTGAAATATTATTATAGACGTACTGCCTAAATACGTCTTTATCCATTTTATCTTTGCAGAAATGTTGACATGGTTTAAATAATTCAAAAGACTATGAGGTAGTAAGCTTACGAAAATGGCTGCAAAGCTTTCGACAAGGATTAAATTAATTAAAATATTTACTGCGTTTAATATTTTTATGTTATATAGTACTCGTGTCTGCCATTTTGGAATTGCAAATAATATAATATAATATAATATAATATAATATAATATAATATAATATAATATAATATAATATAATATAATATAATATAATATAATATAATATAATATAATATAATATAAAATTGTATTTTAGAAAAAGGTTACCTAATTATAACAACTTGATAATCAGTTTTAAATTTCGTTACTAAAAAATAAACTAGCTTGAAATACAAGTAGCCAAAGTAGGAAATAAGAAATTGTGATTGCGGGAATTCTCTTTTTTTTTTAAATCCTAATGACTTGGAACTAGTTTCGCAGAGTTTTTTTGCAGCCAAAATACTCGTTGATTAAGCGTCTTGAGTGACAGGATTTTTGATTTTAACTTTCGATATTGTAACGAAATTTTAATAAGAAATTAGAATTCGATATTACAATTACAGTAGTGCAATTAGAATTAATTATACTCTAGATCAGCGGTTCTCAAACTTTTTTGGCGAAGGAAAAAGCCTTAATATAATTATAAAAAACTGATTTATATGTATTTATGAAAAATCATATTGCAATGTAATATTACGTAATATTTAGTTGGAATATTTAGATGTAACCTTATAATCTCCCTTTGGTAGGTATTTTTTGCAGTATTTTAGCCCTAGGGTGCCGCGGAACACACTTTGAGAATGGCTGCTCTAGTTTGGTAATAAATTTGGTCGAATCGTGGGTCATATACCTATAGAAACAATTGTTAACCAATGATCTCTGCCTACTCCAGTAGGGACAATGGACTGACTTAATTATTTGACAAATATCATCTAATAAGTAAGATCAAAAGATCAATAGAACATGTTTTTATTTAAGTACATTGAGTAGAAGTTTAATAAAATTTTAACTAAAAAATCATTCTATTTTTCGTCGTTTTAGACACTATCATGTTATTGTAAGAAGAAACTCTTATAAACTCAATATTTAATTTCTATTTCTAATCCGTCATCCGTAGGTTCCTATTGGAACACTTGGACTTATCAAAATATAACTATTATTATCAATACAACAATATGCAGCAACGACGACGGCGCCCTCTACTCACTCCAACAACAAATTTTAACTACTAGATACAATTAGTTTCACAGACTGTCATTTGCAGCTTCATTCATATATATGGGAATAATAAAACACAATAGCTCTTATGGATTGGGAACGTAATTTAAAGTTAAACTAAAGAATTTACACCCCGTATATGAATGAGGACGTCACCAAGACCACGTGGATTTTAAGTAATGTATTAACAAAAATTTACAAAACAATAGATTGAGATAAGAGTGATTGACATTTAGTATTACAATATTTTAGAGGAGACGTAATATACGCCTTAAAATTATATTTTATTATTGGTTTATGCATGTATATTTTTCTTTGGTTAAGAGGTCGTTGTACTGAAAAGATCGAGTTCGAGCGAAAAGAGAAAGAAAATGGGAAAAAAGAAAACATCTTGGCCGTGACCGGGTAAGGGAAAGATACTGCTACCCAATACGAAAAATATATATTTATAATAAAGTTTTTTTAATAGAAATTATGTATGTATATACTTATACATATTTTTATATATTTATGTTTTAGAGGTGAATGGAGAAATGTGATTGTGTATTTATTTTAGCATGCCTATATATATTATTTTATTTTAAACATATACATATATACAATGCCCTGACCCCAAATCAAGAGAATCAGAGTCACTTGTAATATCAAGTCGACAGGGTATACTTTTATTATTGTAATATAGGTACCTGCTTATTATCAAACTGATTTCAAATGTCGACTAGGATGTTAGTCATTATTGGTCTAAATAATAACCGGTCGTCTTTACTGTTCAAATTATGCATTCAATAGCATATTTCTGATTGACGTCATCTCGTTTTATTGAAGATCGTTTTGATAGTAATATCTTAATTAGGTTTATGAAGTGTTAAAATGATTGCTTTTAAAACATTTGACTATTGTTTTAGGACTTCAATTGTTTAAGCGCGCATTGCAGACATTTTTATTATAGAGCTATCTAGGGCTGTGTTTTATTATAATGTGTAAGTTGATGATGCAGTTTTTTGTCTCCACAAAAGAAGTTTACTCAAAGGCTAAGCTCAAAGACGGCAGCAGTGGGATTGCGTAAGTTGTACGGTTGCATCCGTGGCTCTAATCAAAACGACTGCTCTAAGGGCAGCGAGATGTCGCACACAGATTTTAATTCTCTGGGAAATATAAAAGTGCCAACCCTGTGGCGCCGCAGCTGTGTGAGTCCATGTGACTGCACACATTCGCGCTCGGCCATGTCGGTGCATGCTTTACGCGCGGGAAAAAAGTGCTGCGTTATTGATTTTTCTGTACAGCGGGGCTCGTCGGGTGGTGGGGGTTAGGGTGGTCGCCCGCGGCCTGAATTCTGTCTGCTGAAAAAACCGAGACGAAAAGCGCCCCTCCCTTTTTAATTGGTAACGTAGTGTCAATAGGGTGGGCTAATCCGGACGTAATGGTCTTCTTTGTTTTTAGATGCATTTTTTAGTGAAACCTCTTTTTGGTGGATCCCCCTCGCTTCAACTGATGACAGCGAAGAGTCAGTCGTGAATTTTGAGTGCGGCGTAGAGGGGTCGTGATATGAGTGTCGAGACCTAAGGCTAGGTTGAGGTAATCTTTTTAAATTCTTCCAGGATAATGTGATTTCGCGATTGCATTGATTCGTTTATCAGAAAGTAAATGTTGCTTGTTTGATATTTCTCCAATAACCTGTTACTTGTTCCGGGATTGACTTTATTTTCTTTGATCTCTTTAAGTTCGCTTGAACTTCGATTCAATTTAGGTATTTAGCTGAAAACAACTCGAAGTGACCAATTTAATTATTCCCCACGTGCAAAATTAAGTTACAGGGTGTTTCCTTTGGGTGGGTGAACGCGGGTAGTGTATAATTAGTGAGCTAGGAAACGAGCGGATGACGTCACGTCCGGCTTCGTCCTGCCCGTCGCGACATCAATTGAACCACTTGTAGGAAAAAAGTTTTGAATTTTTTATAGCGTTCATCGTTTCAGAGAAGAAATGAATTATGTTTTAAATCGATATTTCAATGAGGAAACGAGAAAGCGCGATGAAATAGATTTATCATCATCATAAAGTACATATTCTGAATTTTTATGTAGTCTATGCCTTTCCTTGCAACTAACTTTATTTCATGTAAATCAGTTCAGTAACCTTAGAATTGTAACAAACTTTAAAAAATATAAATAAATATAGGTGCCTACATACTATAATATATGATTAATAAATAATGCATCCTGTGTCCCTCCAGTCTGAGATATTCATTAATTCTTGTCTGTATGAATTGATGTCAAGTACCAATTATATAACATGGTCAGGGCCAGCGTCGGAGGGAGTAAGTGCTATTTATTGCCGCTAATTTTTTCACAAAAAGTTATGCGACTTTCGATCGTGTTTATTTCAATTCCTACGTTTCGATTACGATACAAAGATTTCGTATTGAAATTAATTAGAATAAATACAATTGTAAACCGCGAAATGTAGTTTTAATTAAATCATGTTAGCGTCTAACCTAAGACAATACTGCTACATATTGCTTTTTTTCGTATTAATAATAATAGTAAAAAAAATTATCGCTCTAAAAAAGTACATAGACGAGCTTAACACTAGGTTTACCAGAGCAGTCAAAATAACTGGTCTTGCAAGATCAAATTAAAATTCCTACTGCATGTAACATTTTCTTTAATTCTTCCAATCTTCTTTAATTTATAACAGAAGAATTAGTTTTATGAATTTTATATTATTTTATATATATTTGTAACAAATATATACTTTTTTGGTTTTGGTAGAAATAGGTATATTTAAGCTGGTAAATCTAGTGTTAAAGTCATTGGCACTATCTACTATCTAACCTCTGTCAGTGTGAGCGGTGATATTCAGGCGCAAAGATAAGTAATAACTAAATTAACACAATACATACATTATTTATTTATTTATTTAAAATTTTTGGATTTTACAAAAGGCGAATTTAATGCACTCGGGCATTATCTACCAGTTGATCTTTACAACCAGCAGAAAGGTTGCATACAGAAGGAATAGATGCAGATCAAGACTAGCATTTGAATAATAATAATAAACAAGAAAAAAAGAAATTTAATTATAAAAATAACCTCATCACACATATATAAATTTAAAAACAATAATAAAAGAACATACATAAAATAATAAATTTAAATACTCACAATATTTATGAGTTAAATAATATAATAAATACTTGTTCGGATACTGTAGCGAGGAGGTTAGGTTTAGCTGAATTCATAGTCTCTACCTACCTACCTACATGTTGTTATAAAGCTACCTACGTCTATTGAGAACATTTTGTTTAAAGTTAAATAGCCATCGAATCAATAAATTTGCAGACATCGCGTGAAAGCAAGCACTAGTCCTTTCGGCAGAGGCACCGCCAGACACTGGCATGCCCAAATACTGCTGTTGCAGGCTTTGAAACTGTTTACGTGCTTAAGCTATTTTATTTTCGATAAAAGTTTTCTAGTATAACCTTACGTCAAGTCTGAAATACAGACTGACTTCTTAGTTTTTTTAAAAAATATCTGTAGCTTGCAGTATGTTAGTTTCAGGTAGAAAACAAATCACTGGGTCCTATTAAGGTTTTTTGTTGAATTAGTTTCAAATTGTAATTCTTCGTTTCATGAAATAAAACTTAACATTATATCAATGGTTTCTGAGATATTCAATCTACACAAACGAACTATTATTATTATTATACTAGCTTTTACCTGTGGCTTCGCTCGCATTTAAGTCATTAAATAAGTATCAGAGATCATTTCAATAGAAATTAATCAATATGATTCCAAACAGCTGAAACTATAGTCAATTGGAAACTATAGTAAATAATAGTTCAAATATGAACATCCCTTTGAATCACTCAACCAAATGTAACATAAAACAAGTCGTTTACAAACTATATCACCTCTAAGCTATTAGCCCTTTTATACATTGACGCATACAAGATTCACAATGTGTAATAGGCACGAAATTGTGAAGTGTACTGTGTGATAGTTACGGCTAGGGAGAGGTCAGTTTATCTAGTTTCATAGATATAGATATAATTAGAGTGGGCTTTTGTAATTTTTTTGTTTTTTTTTTGCAAACGATTATATAAAATGCGATATACATATAGTACAATGTCTTTACATAAAACTACGACAGCTGTACTATGAATATCTGGACAAAAACAACACAATAAATAAACTCAGATCTGGATTATATACCTACTTTTTTCGGTAGGGAATTGAACCCAATAGTTCATATATACCATTAAATAGTTATTCTTATTTTCTGTAGATTTATTTTTAAATGTATTTGAATGAAATATGTGGTTATGTGAATTTGGTTGGATTTTTTTAAAGGATTTCTTTCAATTACGAACCTTCTATATCCTATCGGTCACGATCGTTCTGTTCATATGTTTTTTTTTGTAAATTTAACAATAAATAAAGTTGTATTATAGACTGTAATCAATTGAAATAAAAAAAAAACATTTCTAAAATAAAAATTCTCATTGTTTTCTTTTGCATTTTTTTTCCTTCTTGAATAACCATATATAGTTGTAATATTTAAAAAATATTTTTTTATATAATTGTCCATTCTAAATATTATTAGATCTATAACAATCGACTATTTCTATTTACAATTGTTGTTTTGACACCGTATACATTGTTAGAACCCTTATCTGCCATGTTTTAGGGATTAAGCATTTAATTTGTAATCATCATATGATTACATTATGATTGCGAAGTTCCCTTTTAAAGCGATAGGCGTAGGTTTAATCTCATTACATTTCTTTGTACTAAATTAACAAAACTATTGTGAACGGAAGTGTTTTAAAATCATTTCTCCACAAATCAGCTAAAGTGATATTTACAAATGTATTAATCAACAAATACAATCTAACCGGACGCGTTAACCGTACAGCGGATAACATAACCGATAAGGTTTTACTTGTTTTCATAACATCTTGTGAAAAAAACAAAGAATTTGATTGTAATCACGTGTTTAGTGCTTACACAATAACTTTATTAACTTCAAGCTCTTGTAATTATTTTTTATGACTTCGTGGAAACTTGGATTTATTATTGATATGTAAGACTATATGTGGTTTATCACTGGTTGCAAGGGTGGTAGCTTAAAAGTGAAAACAACATTATACCAAGTTGTGTGATAAAAAACGCTGGCTGACGGACAGTATGCAGGAATGGAAAAGAAAGGGGTACTCACGATGGGCTCGGCTTTCCCTCTCTTCCACTGTCGTCTCCGGAGCGATCCTTAGGTGCTGGTTTATTGTATTAGTCGATTCTTCCTTTGATTGCGTTGAAATGGTGAATAGAATGACGGTGCACGATTTATTTGTCGGCGGTGATCCGAGCGCGTGCGTTCACGTAGTTGTCCCTAGTTAATCACACTGTCGCCAAGAGGGCGCTGCCATCGGGACGAAATGAGCGGGGGGAACAGGAATGTTGCCAGCCAGCAAAATAAATAATAAATAGGGAAAAAATATTATCTATGAATTTGGTACGGAACACAAGTAAAGTGTGTAAATGTCTAAAGCAAACGATTCCATTTCAAGACACGATTAAACATGTAAAAGTTATCAGTGTTTTTGTAAGTTGCCCCACTTCTAAGAGTCAACTACCCTCTGTACGTCCCCCCCGCCCCCGCCCCCGACCTTGAACTTAGAGACATGACCTTCGAAGGGTGCGTAACCCCCGATTTACTTAAGCGGGTCAATACATCCCAGCATTGTTGTTTCGTGAATAATAATTTTCATGTAAAAATTGTTAGCATTTGTGTGCTTTTGTTAAAATACATTTTACATATGTACGTTTATTATTTATTTCAGTACTTATTTCAGATTGCAAATTTAATTGTTCATGTAAAAATAAAAAGTTATAAAGATACAAATAATTTTTTTTTGCTTCTGTAAATTTATGATTATTTAAAAATGTAGGAATTAACACTTTTTAGAGGATTCTTTTTTTAATATACTATATTTTAAAATTTAATTTGAACACAATGGTCCAGCCAATACAAGATATTCACAATTTAATTCTAACATTAAAAAGCTTGGAGGACGAGCTTTAAATATTGCGCTTCCACGAACAAATGTTCCTATGTAAAATACAATAAACCGGATATTATAATATGTTCGGATTAAAACTGGAACTCAGGTCCTTCTTTGCTTTTGTAGAAGCTCAAAAGCTCACCGGTTTTCGACTTGCATCATTTCATATGTTTAATATCTGACCTTGTTATAATTTTTATAATTAACTAGATACCTGCGCTCTTTGCTATCCACCAACTAAAATAAATTTGAAGGAAAGACGTTACACAAATATTTATTTCATTTTATTGATTTTGTTCATTTGAAAATATTGTGTTTTCAATGTGAACTGTCATGAACTGTCACGGTAATATATGAAATTCATTGGAATGACAGTTACGCCATCTGTCCAATATCTATAACTTAATTTATAATATATAATAATAAATTACTAATCATAAATAAAATTGCAAAATTATACAAATGAATTCCTCATATAGGTTTTTAATATAATTATTAAGTATTCTAGTAAATTTAATTCAAAGATAAAAAGCTCTGTGGATCGCTGGTCTTAATTCAACTTTCAATAAATAACCAAAAAAAAAAACAACTGAATAAATCTTACTAAGGCGTTAGATGTCAAATAATTGGATAGTTTTTTTTTATTAATCTGTTTTCCTTTAGACCGCAAAAGTACGAGCGCCGCTATTACACGGCCGCCGGACACGCACTCAACAGTAAAGTGTAAATTATTTTGATTCTGTGCGATTTTTTTTCCAATTTTTTGGACTCAAATTCGCTGCCTTTCTAACTGAAAGATGTGGTGGGTTTACTGTTACGAAATGATGGCTTTTCTCCTCTCTTGTCGAGCTTAACTAATTATCGAATTAGACCAGTATTGTCTTCGTAATTAAATTGCGTTTTAATTAGCTTTACGGATTAAATTTAGATTTTCATTTTATTTATTCGATTCAGTGTTATTGTTGACGGTCTTAGTTATATTATGGATCTAATAATATAAATATTTTTTTATTAATCTATTTTTGTTTTTAATACATACATAAGACTAGAGACTAGCAAGTTAAAAATACAAAAAATTATAAATAAAATTTAGATGACAAGTATATGTTTGGCTTATATTCAAAATACAGTCTTACATGAAAATACAAAGAGACAAAGAATACAATATAAAGTTTAGAAAATACATAACATGATAATTGAAAATAATATTTGTATTATATTCTTCAAATACAAGAATACTTAATGTCTAGAAGAAATCACATCTATCTATATATATAAAACTCAAAGGTGACTGACAGACATAGTGATCTATCAACGCACAGCCCAAACCACTGGACGGATCGGGCTGAAATTTGGCATGCAGGTAGATGTTATGACGTAGGCATCCGCTAAGAAAGGATTTTGAAAAATTCCACCCCTAAAGGGATAAAATAGGGGATGAAAATTTGTATAAATCTTATTAGATTTTCGACTGATTGAACTGAAATTAAAAATTGACTGATAAGTATGTGGTTAATGACTGGAGCAAGTTTTCAATTATGACCCACGACAGGAATGGTGATAACTACTTAACACACGTTAAACAAAAGTAAAGCCACACAAACTAAACCTAATTAATAATACTTCTGAACGCGAGCGAAGCCGCTGGCAAAAGCTAGTTTACTAATAAAACCCTTTGGTGTATTTATGTCTATTGTTCTAACTATGTTATATTGTAATCGTTTAAAGTATTTTGGCGTATCTTAATTATTACAAAACGATTTCAGACATCACCGAATTGTATTCAGTTACATTTATTATTTTTGCTATATTTAATTATCATAGAATACGTGCAGAAAGATAAGCTAAAATGACAGCTGAGTGAAGGTAGTTAAGCGCGGGAAAAATTATATGTGCACGATGCGCGCGCGCATGCCTATCAGGATGAAACGGTTGCTGCCGAAAATAACACGAACTAGAGTAATCGGAGATAAAAAACGGTTAAGAAAATTATACAAAAGTGTTTCGAGTGAAGACATTAATGACTCGACTATTTTTTTTAGCATTGATTTTTATATTTCTCGCGCTTTGTGTGTTTAGGACTCATTAACTATTGGAGTGTGTACAATTTGATAGAAAAATTAGGGCATATATCGTGTAATTTACATTTATATACTATTAACCGTAAAGCGTTTATAACGATAAGCCGTTTCTGGGGGGCTACTCAAGCACAACAACTTCGGACGAAAATACGAGCGTTTCCTATTCAGGTACACTTACGAATCAGTAATCCTTCACGAAATTATGGATTTGACAGCGATGTCACGACGTATAGGCTACTCAGGGCTTATTTTGCGGACATTTGACAAGACTTTTTACAGGCTTATATGTCAAAATTCACGTAAGCTACAGAGGTGACGCGACTTTAGTAGCTTTATAATAATAATAATAACTCTTTATTGCACACATTATGAGAAAATAAAATAAAAAATAAAAATAAAAAAAAACAATAGGCGGCCTTATCACTGAGTAGTGATCTCTACCAGGCAACCAACAAAGCTTTAGTAGCCCCCCTGTATGCAATATTTAAAATATTTATTAAATATAATAATTGAAACCTCAAGTAATTTCGTTTTTATTCATTTTTAAATTTTTTTTACTAGTGTATCGCTTACGCAGTCATTTGTGGTGTGTTCGCTTTTGCATAGAGTTTATATGGCAATAAATATTGATACACATTCTAGTAAGTATCTAACTCGACTCTTAGCAATCTCCGGCTTTTAGCATTTTCGAATATCTGCAAATGCATAGTAAACACAAATTGTCATAACAAATTTTAGATACGAACTATAAAATATAGTTCAAAACAAGTCAAGTTCAAGAATTAATTAAAGAACAGGGTTGCGTTATTCTGATATTACATACGTGCTAATTAATGCAAATCATTTTGTGATTTAAAATTATTATTATTATCTCTATATTAAATATTTATTAATTGTTTTTTTTTTGTATAATTCCAGTATATTTTAACAAGTTCAAATGTTCTAATGGGATACTTATAAGAATACGAAATATCGCACTAATATAATTTAAAAAAAAACAATTGAATTTATTTTTATAACTGATTTAGTAATATTTAATCTCTCCCTTTATTATTGCTTCTTTTTAAAGAATAAAATATAAAAGTGTTGTAAAAACTTCAAAATCTCGGTTTATGTAAGCCGCAAGAAGTCTCTTTAATTAGTCACAATTTGATTCCAGATATAACTTATAACTCAAGATAGCTTTTTAATGTGAATAATTATTTTCCGAATGTTGGCAACCCTATCTCGGCCTTGACTTTTCCTTGGATATCGTACTAGAATTAGCATATAAACGCGACTTCCCAGCGAATGTGGATTTCTGTATATGTGTACCACATATATTTATTATATTTCACTACTCACAAGTAGTTTTCTTTCTAACAATTATCTCTTTCATTCGCGGTTTCATATACATACTGTTTTTGATAATTGTACTTATTTTCTCCAGTCGAATCTGTTACATTTGTCCAATACCATCAGAATAAAACATGTTTTTAATTCTATTGTTCATTTGTTAAGTTTTAAATTAATTCGCTATTTAAAAAAAATTAGGAAAAAGCACTTAGGAAATAAAAATTTTATAAAATTGTGATTTTTATTATAAACCCTATTAAAATAAAACCTGTAAGTAGGTATATTTACTTGATAATTAAGTTATATTGAAATATAAATATAATTGACTAAAAAAAATTTGTTAGTATTTTGTTTTTAAAAGACTTGAGTAAAAAAACAATTAAATGATTTTATGTTTCACACCCGTTGGTATCCATTTAAATTGTTCTGAGTTCTGACCGTCGGCAAGCTCATAATATAAATGTGTAACAATTGAAAGTAATTTATATATTATATGTATATATATATTTTATACATTACTAATTATATTACCACTAATATTATTTATATTGTGATTTGTGTATGGTTGTAACTGGACTATGTTTATTGTTATATTTCCAAATTATGTCTTTTTCGAATTATTAACTTTAAAATAATTAATTATATTTGTAGAAATTCGTTGTAATAAGTATTTTATTCTCATAAAATCAATTTATTGGAGAAAATAACAATGTAAATTGACTTTTATGTCGTTTCAATTTTATAAACGTTAAAAATGTAATACTTTGTACTTTTATGACTTCGAATTACTTGGTTCTTAAATCTGAAATAAGATGACAATGGTTACCTGTATGGCAATAATCTTCTAAGTAGTGCCTGGCCGCACGCTGCACGATCGAGTAGTAGAGGCTGACAGAGGAAGCCAGCGCCATCTTCTCTTCTTCTATATCTCCTTGTATGATTCTTCTTTGCTCCACGTGACTGACGTCTGTCTGTTTTATTGTTCCTTCTATTGTTTTGTTTACTAAATAAATGTGAGTCGGAAAATTATAAAACTGAACATAATCTCAAATGAAAATTTGGTTGTTGCATTTGTGGCTTTGTTGTGTTAAAATTGTTAAAAACAAAAGAAAGGTTGCAAATTTGAAAATTGTTTAGTTGCGGTTTCGGTCACGGTCGGCTCTTCCGAAATTGTAATTTTGACACTTCTTAGAATATGAATTTTGCATTGTCGAAAAGTCGTTCGCACTTTTGGCCGTGCCCATTGTTTCACTATAGTTTTAATTTTTTCATCCAAAGTTCATCACAATTTGGTTTCGCGCCGAAATATGCACCGCAAACGAAACGCGCGGAACGGAATACGTAACAAAATAATAAAGGCTGGTTGGCGGCCGGCGCGCGCCGCGGCTTCTGAGCGACTGCGAGCCGGGCTATTGCTTTTTTTGCTCTTTATCCCTCTCTGGCCGCGGATGTGGGTTTAGGCACCAAATATGAGTTAACTTTTTACTAAGGAATCTAGACTTTGTGCAGACCCTGGCACAGCTCACTAAGACATCTATCACTTATTAGATGCTACGCGCGTAGCAGTTCGGCTTATCTCTTTACTGTTTGTTTGTTTGTTTACAATCACAAACCTAAAACTAAATTACATTTCATTTGAAATTTATATATTAATTGTTAATATATTTCCTTGTTGAATCTATATACATCAATCATATAAAATAAGTTACGATTAAAAAAAAGTTAGTAACATTAGTTTATTTTGGAAATTGTTTATAATAATACAATAAAAGAAATAGATTTAGTATTCTTCTTGGAAACCTATAAGATGTGCAGTCTTTGTATGTAAACAAAAGTTGCGAACTTGAGGCCAACGCGAATGTGAGAAAAGCCGCCAAAACTTTCTTACGTCGAGCGGACGCTCATATAGCGCTTTAACTTACTTACATAGGAATGTATATGACTGTTTGGAAAATAGTTACAACAACAATAGTAATAATATAATAAAATGCATAATTCACTGCAATATTGCGAAAATAATCGACTAAAAATCACTTTTACGTGACATAACTATTTTAATTTTTTTTTAATTTTTAATTTAAATAATAGACCTTGTCTTTGCGAGAGATTATTCATTTTTATTTTTGCATATATTTATAAATTTAATCAATAATGTGCTCGTATACAAAATATGACATCCTTAAATAAATATATTTTTTTTTAAATAAATTATTTATTTTTATTTTTTAGTAATAATTTTTTGCTTTAACCAGCAATCGAACCTGGAACCGCTACGCCACATAGGCCGTCAAATATTAATTAAGTATTATGATTAACTCATCGCATATTTAATTATTCCACTGAGGTTATAGTAACATTGGGTTGTAGTATGTAACAGCAATTATTATGAAACCCTTTAAAAAGATTCCTTAAAAAAAAGAAAAAATATTTTAAAAAATGCTCATCAACGCGACAAGCCCGCTCCCCCCGCCCGGCCGGGACTCTTTCACCCCCGCGTCGCTCCAGGCGGCGGGTGGGAAGGACAGAGACAGCCTGACACTCCTGCACAGTTGTCTCCCTCGTTGCATCGCGCGCCACCAAGTTTCACACGAAAACTACCCGCGCACCCGTTGTTTATTACGACTAAAACGTTCTATGTGATTTATATCTTCAAACAATTTTTAACTTTAATTCTTTTCAATAAGAGTTTTATTGGATTGTGTTTCTTTTAGTACTTAGTTCGAAACGGGGTTGTCTGATCCAAGTTTTGGACACTTACAAGTGTGTTTCACGCTCACAGACATAATTGCTAAGTTTAGTTACGTGTACATACACGGTGCAGCAATACACACAAACACAGAAGGTCTTGTATTTTATTGTTGTGTGCGTGAGCCGAGTTTTGTGCGAACGTGTGAGTGAAAAAGTTTATATAGAAGTTTTCGGTGTATATTTCTTTGTGTCGGTGATTTTTTTCGCGGTTTTTCGTGTGTGTGCGCGGGTCAGTCGCTTTTTTTACAACTACATAGATAAAATCGGGTGTGTGTGTGTGTGTGTGCATGCGGGATAGGGCGTCCTTTGTGCTTCGAAATCGGTAAAAAAAATTCGTATTGGATTCTTGTTGCTAATGAATGATAGATATCGGGATAGCACTCGGACACGAACAAACCTTTTTCTAATACAAATGGCTCGTTATTTGCATTCGATTGGTTTTTTTTTAATTGCAAAAATATATAATAGGCTTTATACGCTCGTGAAGAGAGATTTTGAAGTAGGCAGAGGTAAAAACATTAAAAAAATAGTTAAATAAATAGTTTTGTGATCATTTCTTTTGTGGACCTATATCGGTAGTAATGTATCTTTATACACACATACTTTTTTTTAAATAAAGTTATCTATTAATTTTAGTAAAAAAGTATGTAAATTTACATGTACAAATATTATAACAAGACCAAATTACAATGACTAGAAACGAGTACAAAAACTAAACCGATTTGCTTACTATAAAACATTTTTACGCTATGTTGCAGTTAAATTTAGAATGTAGACTTTTTTAATAAACTCTGATGGTCCAATGATAACTTCCTGCCAGTGCCAATGTTACATTTGTTGCATTTTATTAAGAACAATTAGTATGTTATTTTAGGCCTATGTTTGTTTTGTCCTTGTCTTGATGTCCATGTAATTTGTATTTATTAAAATGATTCCTTGGCCTTCACAGTAATTGTATTATTAAAAAGTAAAATGTCAACCTCAACAAAAAATATAAAATTCTGATTTAAATGTAAAATTGATTAAATAGGAAAGAACAATTACATTATGTTCTTCTTCTTCTTTTACTAATGGCCTCAGATATCTACTAAAGACAATTCTGCCAATGTCGAGTATTCAAGCAACTCAATAAGAAATTATAAGGTATTATTATTTTTTCTGGTTTTTTGACGTGACAACATCTTATAATTCGATTGAGCCGGCTGCACGCACGAAAAAACATGACTCATGCGGCGTTACCTCGCTCTGAGGCGTTCCATGTAAGGCTTGAAGTGATCTTGATCAATTTCATTGTGATTTCCAATTACCTCCTTCTCTATATACATACAAATCTATTAAACAAATGAAATTAAAATTTTCTTTTGAAAAATGCTACCATTCCATCAGTATTTTCTTAAGACGTTGTCACGTTCAACTATCGTCAGTAAACCGACTTTACAGACAACCGATTTTTTGACATGAGCGTTTACGTGTGAATTACAATTTTATAATTTCTTATTATTCTTCTACCCGAATACTGGACATTAGCAGAATTGTCTTTAGTAGACATCTGAAGCCATTAATAAAAGAAGAAGAAGAAATTACAAAATTTAAAACCCACACATAAAAACTCATGTCAAAAAAAAACACAGATTTTAACACTAGGTTTACGGGACACGTCAATTTGACGCATTTTGACTTTTATCAGATAATTACCAAAAACTGTTTAAATTTTTATTTTATCTCTTTGTATGACTTTTATTCATTGATCGAGGGAAATATATATTGAAGACTATTTTCTTTAAAAGTGTTGAATTACTGAACTTGTCTATGTGGTATAATTGAATTGAATTGAATTGAAATTGACGCGTTTTAGTAGAAGTATGTATATAGAAAACGTCCGTAAACCTAGTGTTAATTGACAATAATTTTGACATTTATTCCTTTAAAAATTTATATGTTAGAATGGTTATGGAATACATATTAAAGTAACAAGAAAAGTGTCTGTGCTGTTTGATTTCAATTTTTTTTTAAACATTACCTACAACATGGACATACAGACAAGCAACGACATATAATGATATGCATTAGTTGGTGAGCGTATTAGCCTTACCAATAATATGTTATTAGTTAACTTTAAAAAGTATGGTCAGAAAAAAAAGCGATAAAAAGAGGTCAGTAACTGGACATACTCAGTAGCTAATGCTGTTTGTACATCTGGTGGCTCTGCTGGAATTAGTCATTTAATGTAATTTATTTATATTTTTTTCAAAACATAACTCTTACAAAATATCTCAGAGAAACTGTTGTTACCGCTATGCTCGATAAAACATATGTACATCTCCCCTATTATTTCTAAGCTGAATCTAATTATTTTACATTTATCAAATCACTGACACCTGAAAAAATTAAAATAAATTCTGTGATCTCAACAGGTGTACTCAAATTAAAGTTATGTATACATGTAAACACTTTCTTATATTCATCTATGTGCTATATATTATTGTAAATAATTGTTTTTAGTTGTTTCTGCCAGACGTTAAGCTGGAGAAGCCATCACAGTCAACTACAGAGCTACCTTCCCAGCTACTTCCAAGTTAAGCCCTTTAAAGGACTAGGTCATTTCATAAACGTTCATAAATTGTTAGTAAAATTAAGCACAAATTAATAAAAGAATTAAAATTAATATTTATATTGACATTGTGAATATCATAAACTCCTTTTTTATATGTATAATATGTTATCTTTAAAATCTTCTATCTCACTCTAATCGAACGAGTTAAAATGGGACAAAGCTACTCGATAGCTTAACATAGGTTGTAATTTTATGTCTAGTTTTCAAGTCCAAGTCCTTATACTACAAGCGGGGTAATCCTTTAGAGAGGGGGGAGCAGACCGGGCGTCCTTGCGCGTGCGCAACATCGCGTTTAACTTTCAGTTTCGATTTAAACACGTATTTTATACGTTTTTGCTTTTTACTGATTTATAGGGGTATTCCAAGTCGTTTTTATTTGTAAAGTTTTCTCTTTTTATTGATAGTAAAATAGTAAAACCGATTTGTTTTATTGGGGTAAGCAGACTCTCAGTTTATCTCTTAATAGAGTCTTTGTTTTTTCACTACCAGAGTATTCTTTGTGTATATTTGTAGAGTTCCACAAATGACCGTACTCCTAATGTTAAACTAGGGTACACTCCATCCAAAAAACCATATTTGTAAATTACATTTTACACATGTCCTGTGTTGCCAGTAAAACATTATTCCATTTACCTTTGTTTAGGGGTAATATTAACAACAAATATTGTTAAAAAATTTGAATGATACCGGTAACACAGTTTGGAACGTGTATTTTAGACTAATTATAAATATATAAGCGCTGAAATAAATATTTATTGCCGAAAGTAAAAAGGACTTGCAACAAAATATGCAAGTATTGTTATAATATAAAAAGAACTAAGGGTGCATCTTATGCAGCGCGGTGCATTCGTTACTTAAATCGGGTCATCAATCTTCGTCAGTTCCAGACATTGCATTACCACAGTCCCAACAATGGTCCAAACAAATCTATAGCTATCCCTTTCTCGCATGCTAATATTATATTCCTGTCTCGCGAAGGAAATGATACAGCGGTTTTCATTTTTACTTGTAATAACTATTGGTAAGTTTTATTTTGTCACTTATTCTTATTTTAACTTCATTTTATATTTATTTTTTACATATATGTACATGTATATGTATATACATAATAATAATAATTAATATTTATTTATTATTTAAATGTATTTTGTTACTTTCGCGCAGAGGCGACTCGTCCTAAAGAGCGCTGTTGCAGTGCACTCCCACGAAAATTACAGAAGTAATCTATATTTCTTCATAATACATACTATCCTTACATTACATTTATTCTATTCTACTATGCCTATACAATAGTATATTATATTACCTATATCTACACCGCTGTAATATAAGTTCTGTAATTTTCGTGGGAGTGCATTTTAGGACGAGCCGCCTCTGCTTTCGCGTATTTTTTAAATCCGATATTTCGCAAGATCTATAGTCATACTAGCAGCCGTGAGACTGTCACATGAAACTTAAATAAAATCATTAATTCAAAATCCTTTAAGGAGAATGACTGATCTCCAAATTACAATACCTTTAAAATCATTATAATATTTATTTATATTACAGTTACGTTAAAAGTATTCGTAGGTTATTACTAACTCATTTTGTACGGTGACCACAATTGTTCGTTTGTTTTGGGATACATTCATAACATTTTATATACCTATAAACAACAATTACAAATGTTGAGAAAACTATTAATATTTAAACATGAAACCTAAAAACAATTGAAAAGCACTAGTATTTATTAAGATTCTGTTAGTCCAGGACTGACAATCTGAGATATATACCTACTTCATATTAGAATCTGTTTTTTTTTTATAATCCAGTATTAATTATATCTCAGTTTTTAAGTTTTATGATTACAAACATTACATTCGGATGATTGAAATCGAAATGAAGTCTATCTAATATGCAATATTTATTAGTTTATTGTTACTGTATACTGTATAATATATAAAATAAAAAAAAGTTGATATTTTCTCTTGACAGTAAGCTAGAGTAAGGTCCTTGAACGGCCTCCACTTGACCGGCTTAAGGAAACATGACACACTCCTCACGTCATGTTTGTGTTTCGATTTTTATCCTATAATGACCCAAAATTATGATCACCTTAAAGTCTAGGATAAACGTTTAAGAGTGTAATCCATCTACTTCACATCGTTCAAGACTAAAGGGGGGATAGAAACTCAAGATGCACGGGCCAAGGGGGATGCGGTGTGAATAGGGCTGCCACTGGCTGTAGAGGATTTTAAATTAAATATCATTTTAAAAAAACGATAATAAGTTGAAAAAAACTTTTAAATTAGTTAAATAATCGATATAATATTTGTTACAATAATATTTAAATTAATTATACTCGTGTCTAATGATAATATAATTTGTGTCATTAAATTTATTAATGGCAGCCCTAAATAAGTGAGGGCATTGGCTGCGTGATACATTAATCCCTGTTCTGTATACGACATCCACTTAAAATATGGTTCGGGTTCGATACGGTCAGCCTTTTATTAATAATAATAAAATCAATGATTTTTAAAATCTATTTATAACTTAATTGCCGCGTGATTAAAACATATTACGTCATATTCTAGTCTTTATGCATTTGCGGATGCACTGACCTTCTTTAATGTGACCTTTGGGTCATCTTTTTTGGTGGTATTATTTTTAGACATAAATGTTATCTATACTTCTATACCAATATATAAAGATAAAACATTTGATTGTTTGTTTGTATGTATTGAATAGGCTCCAAAACTACTGGACCGATTTGAAAAATTCTTTTACCATTAGAATCCCTCCCTGATGAACACAGGCTATAGAATATTTTCAAAAACCCGGATGAAAATTTCAATAATGTAACTCAAAATGTGAAAAAAATACAAAATAAAATCATTAAATTGCGTATGCTGCGGAAATTATTCACAATAGAGCGCAGTGATGTACTACAGTTTTATAGAGGACATCAATATGTACAAAAAAGTCTGCGATACTATATGTCTAACTATTACAGTTTTGCCACAATAACTGCTTTTTCATGTTAAAATTTAAATTTCATAGTACTTTATATCTTCATTACTACGCGAACGAAGTCGCTGGCAACATCTAGTAATATATATTTACATACAATGTCCTGACCCCAAACTGAATAAGATATCCCTATATTACAGTTATCAATCAGGACAAGAAGAACACAAACATAGTAAGACCTAGACACGGATGAAACATTTATTCGAATCGGAAACCACGTAGTAACAGATGGGAAACAAAAATGATACGTTAAAAGAGAAGTCGTTAGTACCCAATAGTCTTAACCTACCCTTAAACGGACCCTCCTCCCTCCATGTTAGTGTATAGGTATTACAAGTAATAAACAGAGATTCTAGAACAAAATATACAGATGAGACACGGAAATTTCCCGCATTTTCAAAAGGCTGGTAAATCCCTACTAATATTATAAATGTCAATGTGAGTTTGTTTGTTACGTTTTCATGAAACTTTGTACATACATTTTTGGAGGTACTATAAGTAACATGGGATACTTTTTATTTTAAAAAAAAATTAAGTTTTTGAAACATCATTCATTGTATGTAGTAATTTTTAAAAATTGATAATCCCAGCCAAGCAAGAAAATATAGTTATCACATTGATTCGTTTCTATTAAAATGATCTCTGATACTTATTTAATGACTTACATGCGAGCGAAGTATATATATATGTTAGCCAGAAAGGTTATTTACATTCATATTGTAGATCCTTTTGCTTTCAATTTGCACACCCAAGACAAAATTGTAATAAAAAAAGCAAACGATGAATGTGGGAGTTTCCCGTGCCCCACCCTGTAGAATAGTGAACCTTGTATAAAATAGTACGTGAGCCTTTTAGATTTTTGGTATACTGAGTATATGGTGTTTAGTTGAACGTTTGGAACCAGAAATGTATCCATTGATTCGCCAATGGCGCTGCCCATCAACTGAAACGTCGATAGATGTATACGGACATATGAAGATTGTAACCTCAAAGCAGAGTCTAATTTACGAGTATGTTACAGATTATAATTTGAATCTTATGCGTACGTTTAAAAGTGTACATTGCGTAAGTTTAATTATTGTATAAACTCATGCGTGACATCTGCTTGTAGTAATATTCATTGTCGCATTTCGATGGCGTACGGAATTACAAATACACACACGACAGATTTTTATTGGTTTAACTGGAGGCTTATTCTTGTTACTTACGAATAACGTTACAGTTGCGGTTGGAGCGGTAGTATCGCGCTACGTTCAGTGGGCTTATCACGAATTTAGTCTGGCTTTTGAATCGAGCTGTCACTTGTAAAACGGATCCGTTAGCAATCGGGATCATGTATTTTTACTAACGACTAACGAGCACCAGCAATCTATCAAATGAACGAAAGATCGAGACGTTCGAAAATTAACAAAAAGTATCTACAATATTGTAGTTCCAAATCCGCACGCGGTGGCGCTGCTCAAATTTCCATACAAATCGCTTGAAGCGAACTCGGTTCGAAAGCCAGACTAAAATTCGTGATAAGCCCACTGGTTTCGATAGGCGTTTGTTTCGTGTTTGGGTTGCCCTCGTCCTGGTAGTGTGGGGCCAGGGCATTTCATGTATGTATGTATTTTATTTATTTATGCATGTAGTATTTAATAGTAGAAATATTAAGAATATTGTTCGTATTTATCTTCTATGCAAAATATTTAGCTGAAAATTGTATGTAAATGTTATAATAATAGCATATATTATTATTAAATGATCATTGTTTTAATTTAAAAAGACGTAATAAACAATCGTGTATAAATTTGTAACGGTTTAGTATAGTGTTTATGCCGAAACAATCAAGAATAAGGTCGTTTGTCACAAATAAACTGAATGAAATTTGATTGAATTTTCGATGCGCTTTTACCAATTTTCGTTGAAACGTGAATTGAACAAATTTTAAAAAGAGGTGAATTTCATTTACACTGATTGCAAGAGACGGCGATAATGATATTTAAAAATTAAATGCCGTCTAATTGATAATTAGTTTTGTTTAATTTTTAAAAATCATCTATCTAAGCTATTGATGAGGTTCTTGTGGTCTTCTTCACCTCATACGTCTTTGCGAAGTCATTGTAGACTCTAACGATGAGCAAGTGTACGCCTCCTATAAAATGTCTATGCTAATAAATTATTTTTATTACATTTCAATTTTCATTACATATAAAACACTCTGTTCACAAACAATTCTATATGAAATGAAATGAAATGAAAATCGTTTATTAGCATAGGCACTAAAGGCGTGCACTTGCTCATCGTTAGACTCTATCGTGACTTCGGGAAGGCGTATGGCGAGAAGAATATCACAAGAAACTCGTCACCGATACCGATATCGTACGAAACGTATACCGATACGGACTCAGCGATATATATCATTTTTGCTTATTTAATATACGTGGTATATCTCGTTAATAGTATAAGATAAGTAGATATGTGAGACTACATAAATAACCTTTGAAAAAGGTATAAAAAACATTTTCTCGAGTGCAAACAAAAAGCCATTAATTACTCGCAGGCTTCAAGAAGTTTCTAGAAGTTCTTAGAAACTGGTGCAGCAATTTTTCGGCCACGGGAATGCAGTTGGCTTCAGTTTTTACCGAACAGTTTTTCCTGAAAACCAAACTTCCGTCATTCATCTTCGTGCTATGCATGCCCGAAGTTGTCGGCTGATCCCGCGACTACACTCGCAGGCACAATTATTTGGTCAAAAAATAAATGTTTTGAATTAGTTTACGAACTTTATAATTAGAATAATATTGTCTATAAACTTATAGTTACTTCCAACTAGAAGCGTTTAAGTTAAATCAAATATGTACGTAATGTAATTTAATAAAAATAAATACTTAATACCTACAATATTGGATACAAATGCTCAGAGTAACAAAATTAAGGACAATCTAATTGGTTGTTTCAGGCGTTACTTTGCGGAAATCCGTATTAATGGAAATTATTTAAAATTATTTTGCTTATAATTAAAAAATAAAAATAAATCAGTCGTCGAAGCGAAGCCGCAACGACCACACGTATCCTGATCACACGTGAAGTTATTTTCCTTCATCGACCTAATGTAGCAGGAATTATAAGCAAAATAATTTTAAATAATTTCCTTTAAGGACAATCGACTGATACTAAAATTGTGTCGTTTAGAAAACCATTTTATAATTTTCATATTTAGTATACACAATTGTGCATATGAAAAATATAGTACATATACCTTATATTAATTTAGATTTACTCTGATAGTGTAAATAGGCCGAGCGCTGGCAACTACATAAAAATGTAGATTACTAACAAATGCTTCAATGGATGCGTGTATTAAATTTCAAAATTAAAATTAATCAATAACATCCTAGAACTTCTAGAACGTTCTGATCCGTGCTTAGATTATAAAGACATTAACCACACAAAGATATAATACCCTAAACAGAAACAACTTTATTTTAAATGTTAATTACAATACATTTATAACTAAAATTATTAATTCAAGATTTGGAATTTGAATTCAAGAAATATAGATACATAATTAAAAAATGGGTTTTTGACATAAGATTTTACGTGTGAATTAAAAGTTTGTAATCTCTTATTGGGTTTTTGCCCAAATACTCGACATTGGCAAGAAGAAGAAGAAGATAATTCACAACAAAACATTTACTTAAATTCAAAATTTAAAAAATAATCCATTTGACTTGATAATCATGTCTGCCAGTGTAGTAAGGTGCGGACGTTGTGTCACCAGTGAGTTAATTTATGGAAAGCCTTCAGATGCTTCAGTTTGGAGTTCTATTTTATGTGGAACTCGTGATGCGAAAAATAACGTGTATTAAGTACTAAATAAATGTACAATAACGTGTTTAGTAATTACTAGCTGTTGCTCGCAACTACGTCTGCGTAATAATGAATGAAATAAATCTAATAAGATTTATACAAACTTTCATCCCCTATTTTATCCCCTTGGGGGTAGAATTGATCTTTCTTAGCGGATGCCTACGTCATAACATCTACCTGCATGCCAAATTTGATCCGTCCAGTTGCGTTGATAGATCACTATGTCAGTCCGTCACCTTTGAGTTTTATATATATAGAAGATTGAGAGATGGAAGCAGAGCTCCTACATGTTGGCAAACAAGCAAAGCCTTATTTATTTATTTATTTAATACTTAATAATAGAGAAAGAAAAGATAAGAGTAAGTGAGTAAGGAGATAGCGGCCTTATCGCTAAGAAGCGATCTCTTCCAGGCAACCAACTTTGCCTTATATCATTTTTAATTATTAATTTAATCATTCTATTAATAAATTAGTATTAATTTTTAAAAATATAGCTATTAAAATACTAATCTATGTCTTAAATTAATGTAAATTAAAGAAAATTGCGTTTTAATATTTATTCCGTTTTTTTAAAGATTGGATTTTTTAAACATAGTTAACCGTCAGGATGGCAGGTCTCGTGTTTTTGAGTTTAAAAGAAAACCTGATTTATGTTTATTACATTATACATAAAATAAAATTGTTATCCATTGAGGCGTATCGCCTAAACATAGTATTAGTAGAAACCGTCAATGTAGAATATAAGCGAAACGCTCCGGTAAAGGAGTCGTGTTCTTTGATATTTTTTATCTAGCAATCTTTTAAACTGTTAGATATTTTGCATTCATACCAACCAGTTATAAGAAGCACTTATATTTACGATAGTTATAAAAATACAGAAGTGAATAATATCTATTAAAAAAACCTAACAACAAATTTACATACATACATGTGCCCTGTTAATTTAGACAAGCACATTCGTCTCCTCAAGCCGGCTGTCTGTGGTAACAGTTGTCTATGCTCATGGACCGCACTCTAGCTTAACAACAGGCGGAGTGTGGTCATATGCTGGGCTTTCAATAAAAAAAAACATATTAAAAATTTATACTGAAACATGTCTTCGCCAGTCCTACTATTTTGACGGTAGTTGTAATTTTGTTATTGTAGGTACTTTAATATTGGTCTTCGTTAGACCGGTTATAACTATGACCTACCCCAAAGACAAAACAAGTTCTTTACAAACAAACAATCTTAATTTAGACATGACGACATTTTATTGCAATGCATATAAAATATGTCTAATACGTTTTTATTGGAATAAAATACTTACATTGATCGTGTATTTTTACAAGTAGTACCAAAATATCAGTCTTTTTTTATTGTTTAGTTATTTGTCTGTTTTTGGAACTACTTTTAAACTGTAGCAGTTAGCAAATTCATTGTAAAGGATAACCATGCTTACTATTATGAACAAGGAGAAACTGTTTTATAAGATTTTTGATATCTCCTTTCAGGTTAAATTTATAAAAACAACAATGTATATTTATATGTGATCATCTCTTAATAAATTCAAATTTCTTTAATTCTTATATACTTTATTAATTATATTCTTACATACATATATCTTTACAATGTGAACTTAACGTAATATTTCTTAAAACACAAAAAAAAAAGCAATTGCAAAAACAACTGAACTGACGGCCCCTTTTGAGCGTCAAAATTATCTTAGGCTTAGACATCGACTTTCGTCCAATCAATATGTTTCCAATTAGAAATAAATAAAATATGTATAGTAATAAATTAAGAACGTAATATAAATAAAATTTAACGCGAATATAACAGCTAGGGTACAGCTAATATAGCTAGCAACATATGTATATAAACCTTTAAGTAGAAAGCCTCGATTGCTGTCACAAATTGAACCTAATAAATGATGATTGACGAGTTTCTTGTGATATTCTTCTCGCCATACGCCTTTCCGAAGTCACGGTAGAGTCTAACGATGAGCAAGTGCACGCCTTTAATGTCTATGCTAATAAACTATTTTCATTTCATTTCTACATAGCAACATAAGAAATGTGTTAAAATAAATTTGCTCTGTGAACACAAGAAACTGACCTATCATAAGACAGCGATTGTAGCGACCTAGTCAAGCGGCTTCTGGTGAACCGGCCGCGACCTTGTGAGGGCACAAGGGCCATAAACCTCGCGGCTAGACAATCAATTGGGAAAGGAAAACCGCGTATGTGAACTTTAATGCTTGAACTTCGGAAGTTTTTCGTTGAAACTTTTCTGAGTTTTTGCACGACCATTGCATTCTATTGATTTTAAACGAATTTAAAGCAGCCAAAATAGCTTTGTAATATTTCACAGTGTGAATATGCATAGTTTCGTAAATAAGTTTCAGGACAAGTACAACGTAAGATCTGAAACAATACTTAGAACTAAAACAAATATTACCAAATAAATAAATAAATTATCTTTTGAAAATTCAGTTCAATTTTGTATTTTTGTATGTTTGTATGTTTGTAACGAATTGGCTCAAAAACTACTGGACCGATTTCAAAAATTATTTCACCATTTGAATGCTACATTACCACTGATGATTACCATTGAAGGTTGCCAAAAATTGACATAATTTGTCTTTCAACGCTTTTTCTAAAATTCTAAATGTATAAAAAATAAATGTCCATACGTGCGAAGCCGGGACAGGCCGCTAGTTATATATAAAATTATAATTCTCTATTTTTTTTTTGTTTAGATCACCATATTACCGATAAGTTCGCATTCAAGTCAGTCTAAACAAGAGAAAAAGAAATTCACAAAATAGTTTAAATGTCAATTTAGAAATTATTTTGAATTAAAAATTGAAGACAAAGGAGATAAAAATCGTGAAATTCATAAAGGAAGGGTGTATTTAATACAGTCAATTAAGATTTTATAGCCGACGTAAATTAAGTGTCGTAAAAAGAGCATTAAAAATGATTTTACAAAAAAACCAGTTCAGGCTTACCTTATAATAATTGTAATATGGCATATGCCGCCGAGTTCTATTAACACTAGGTTTACGGACGTTTTCTATATACCTACTTCTACTAAAACGCGTCAATTTGACGTATATCGTAGAGATAGGTATACCACATACACAGGCTCAGTAATTCAACACTTTTAAAGAAAATAGACTTCAATATATATTTTCGTCGATCAATGAATAAAAGTCATACAAAGAGATAAAATAAAAATTTTAACAGTTTTTGGTAATTCTCTGATAAAAGTCAAAATGCGTCAAATTGACGCGTCCCGTAAACCTAGTGTTAAAGTTAATATAGTCGAAGCTGACGTTTTGGCAATTTTAGTTTTCTTGTTTAAATAGCATCAAAATATAATTCTTCATCTTTTCTCAATGCTTTTTAGATACTTAATACAACGACGAAGAATCTACACAAACAATGAAAATGAAAATCGTTTACTAAAAGCGTGCACTTGCTCATCGTTAGACTCTACCGTGACTTCGGAAAGGCGTATGGCGAGAAGAATACCACAAGAAACTCGTCAATTATAGCCTGTACATAAAATAATAATATTAAAAAAACTGAATTTTAATTCAGAAAAAAATATAAATAACAATTCATAAATCAGATTGCACAGTGGTTACAATAATAAATGTTATATTAATAATATATATGTATATCAAATACATATATAATATTAATGACAATTTTAAATTATGTTAATAAAACCCAACGATTTAATAACATTATTTATTTATTTAAGCATAGTCACTTGCATGGTCTTACAGTCAATTCCAATACACCATGCAAGGAGGAGTCAAATACAAAAGATATAATTATATAATACCTACGTCATATTAAACTAGAATTCAATCTATGAGTTCTGCTGTGCCGGTTTAAGAATGTATTAACCGTCTTATGAATAATATTTGGTCTAAAGATAATATTGAAACGTTCCTTTAGCAGTACCTACTTAAAGGATTTGAATCGAACCTGTCACCTATATAGTTAACTAGCGGTCCGGTATAAAGTGAAATATTAAAAAAAAAAATAATTGGAACATCAAACAGCATGAATGACATAAAAAGTTTCAATTACTGTCAACACTGAAAATAGTTTCAATTTGACAGCGCAATCCGCCATTTATTGAATTAATTTGTTACAAAAAATGTACCGCTCTACCGATATATATATATAGTATCATATTATATATATTGATTTATATATATATATATATATATATATATATATAGTATATATTATATATAGTATAGTATATAGTATATATATATAATATATATATATATAGATTATTAATTTTAATTAGTGAAATAGCTCGCGGTTCACAGACTAAAGTATATTATTCGCAGAAATGGCGCACTCGTAAACCGGCAATGCGTGTACGCAGCCTACCGCCGACCTTGGTCCGTTCATTATCAAGGTATAGCATTCAACCCGTTCACAGCCTTTCCTATAAACTGCAAAATTGTCGCTTGTCTCACGGCCGTATGACCAATCATTGGCTTCAACGCCAGACTAGGAATTTTATCTATAAAATAAAATTTATTTAGCATATATGAGTTGGCAAGATATAAAGATTGATTATGTGACGCCCCATTCATCGACTTAAAAAGGTGTATATAATGAATGAAAAAGTAAAGTTTTTAATAATATTAACATTATTAAATAAAAATTTGTGGGTACACACAAAAGTGCCGCGGCACAGTAGTTGAGAACCACTGGTCTAGACCTACATAGACCGATGTGTAATGTGTCGAAGTCAACATTGTAACGTACTTTCGCAGCATGTGTCAACCCCAAAAAATGATGCAAACCATTGAAGATATTAAAAATGTATTACAACAAACCCTTTCTCAATCGACACCTAATTTACGATTCTTGTTATGAACAAAAAAATCAATAACACAAAAACGTTTCGTTAATGCCTTTTCACACATGTCGTTACACATTTTTTTTACCTCAATTATTTTCACATTAATCTTACAAGATTATAGACGTATTAAGTAGAAAGGCAAACGATAGTACTCCGGTTTCAAGACGGACGTAAAACAGTGAGTCAATAATATCTAATGTTGGTCTACATTAGCCATTCTCAAACTTTTTTGGCGAAGGAAAAAACCTAAATATAATTATAAAAAACCGATTTATATGTATTTATGAATAATCATATTGCAATGTAATATTACGTAATATTTAGTTGGAATATTTAGATGTAACCTTATAATCTCCCTTTGGTAGGTATTTCGCGGAACACACTTTGAGAATGGCTGGTCTACATACATTCGTTGAAATTGTTAACAGCTCAGAAATAATGCTCGAGCGTAGTTTGATCTGTGATCACCTGATCATTATTTAAAAACATTTTATTCCATTCTATCCAGGTATATTTATTTACTAATAAATAATAAATCTTCAAACGCGATAACTATTAGACAATAATCAAAATAAAATAGTAATATATTCCATATACTTGTATATCAAAAATCCAAATTAAACATTAATTTGCATTTCTTTCTTTCTGTTATTTATATTTTAATAAGTAACAAACGATTTTTTTTTATAAATGCGTGTAACAGAACGTAATGACAGCTAGGTGACAGTAGACAGTTGCAATGGATTATTATCATTGGTCAAAAATCACGTCCACAATTTGAAGCGTGTGATTGGTCTATTTTGTTTAGTTTGAAGTTCGATATTTGAACTTTACTCAGAGAATTTATGCTTAAGCGTAATTTTTTAAACCCTAAACGAAAAACAAAAGAATTAATTGCAATAAGTTCTTGAACAATAGTGAGTCCGTCTGTGTAGAAATGAGATCTAATCTGCAGTAAATCCGTGTAAACGGAAACAAATCACTAATTATTATATAAATTGTAGAGTTGATATATATTAAATACGAGACATATGTATATTGACGTGAAAAATATAGTCATAATCGAAATAAACGCGTTACATAGGAAGCGGAATAATTTTATTAATAAAAAAAATTATATGATCGAGTCCTAAATATTCCCAGGACATTCGACATGACGGGTCAAATGCTCGATAAAAATCAAAAGAGTTATTAATTTTAATAACAAATAAAGTAAACATAACTTTAGACTTGAAACACAAAGTTCAAAATTGATTATCAATAAATTTATTTAAAAGTTATCCTTGCAGATGCGTCGTGACTGTGTCAACCAGTTGGTTTGTTAACAATATCAACTTTGTGTCGTTGTGATAAGGTTTAAAGTTGCCGTCGTACGTTTAGATTCCTTTGAAAGGGCGAGGGTAGTTGACAAAAAGTGGTCTGACCGGTCCTCCGCTTTAACAGGCCATTCCGAGATTCATTCCGCGTCTTATGAGTAATCTTTTTCTATAATGTATTCATATTTATCTGACCGGATTGATTATACTACCCTACTTTGGTTATTATATTGAAATTATTAAATTAACTAGCTTTTACCCGCTGCTTCGCTCGCATTTGAGTCATTAAATAAGTATCAGAGATCATTTCAATATAAATGAATCAATATGATTCCAAACAACTGAAACTATAGTCAGTTGGAAACTATAGTAAAAAATAATATATATTTTTTTAATAAAAAGTATCCTATGTTACTTCTAGTACCTCCAAAAATCTGTGTACAAAGTTTCATGATGATTGGCTAAGTAGTTGTTGCATGAAAACGTAACAAACAAACTCACATTCACATTTATAATATTAGTAGGGATTAAAAGATTGGAAGACAGATTGATGATGGTTGATGGTGCAATGTGGGTAACTAACAACCAACTAGCTACCAACCATCAGACAAACCAGTAAAAACTATTTAGTGAGTAATTTTAAAACGTAAGGACCATCTACAACGTAGAATAGTGCACTGTTGCCTATAATAGCTGTTTCCCGCTCATCAATCACCCCCTTCCCCCGGCACCCCCTGCTGCATCAATCTTCTGCGCTCGAGAACAACACCTATGATATTATGTGCGCCTGGTACATTTCATTTGAGTCTGTTACGTGATTTTTATGTTATCCTAGCATTTGTTTAGCAATTGTTAGCAAAAGTTTAGCAATTGATGCTAAAAATGCAATATTTTCAAAAACGTTTGGGATCTATATGAAAACTTCAATAATGTAACCCAAAGTGTGAAAAGAAAACGTTATATTTCGTACGCTGCGGAAATTATTGACAATAGAGCAAAGTTATGTACTACAGTTTTATAGAGGACATCAAATCAATATCTACAAAAAAAGTCTGCGATACCATATGTCTAACTATTACAGTTATGTCACAATAACTACTTTTTCATGTTAAAATTTAAACTTCATAGTACTTTATATCTTCATTACTACGCGAACGAAGTCGCTGGCAACGGCTAGTCATAAATATGTATAAGACAAAATAAAGTTAAAAACAGTATAAAAAACAATAACATAAACAAAAGCTGCCTCAGTTTAAACATGACGCCTGAGCTTTTTATTTAATAACTAAAAAAATCTGACCAGAAAAGCTTGCAATTAATTAAATAGGACAATGGTTAATTGTTATAAAGACAATGCAACGGGAGACGGTTTAAGGAGCTTTAGTCTGAAAATTAAAGATTGTACTGAATTCCTGTGGTGCTTTTTAGAAAAATTATGTACTTCAGGACGCAAAAACTATTGTTAACTCTTTCAGACATGTTTAACTAGAGCTTGGAGTTATAAAAATTAATAAGATTTTTTTACGTTTCATATAGCTTAGTAGTTAGTAGGTTTGAAAAATATATATGTATCTACAATTTAAACTGTTCTATACGTATGTATATATATGTATATTAAACAAATTGAAGTTAGTAAGAAAGTGTTATTGCCTACAATTACGTGGTTCTCGATATTTTTTTAAAAATCGAACATTCTAGCAAATTCTCATTATCCCACGTTTATGTGCGTGCTCCTGGTACTTGTGACTTAATTTTTAAAGCTTTCATTATT
This sequence comes from Tineola bisselliella, assembly GCA_028551675.1. Taxonomy (NCBI): domain Eukaryota; kingdom Metazoa; phylum Arthropoda; class Insecta; order Lepidoptera; family Tineidae; genus Tineola; species Tineola bisselliella. The sequence continues at coordinate 88,534 of JAPWLS010002392.1, forward strand.
TTTTATTTATTAATATTTTTTTTTATTTTAAAATAGCGAATTTTTGTTTTTTATAGATCATGAAAATACTCAATTCAAATACGAAGAATTTATACAAACAAACTATGCACAATAAGAACTTTATATCGCTTTCCTATAAAATTTAGATATTGTATATACTACTACTATCTTAATAGTGCCTACCGATATATCTATTAGGTAATAGGCATATAATTACATGAAAAAAAGCAGAATATATAATAACCTAATAATATCACTTCACAAAAGCAGTTTTAAGAAAAATATTGACAGAATAATAATAAATATATAGCGCGTGCAAATGCATATTTTAACCGTTAAAATCAAAACAGACTAATATAGTCGTTTTCTCAGTTGTTATAGAGTTTTATTTGGTATATTTTTGTCATAGTTTTTATGTCTTTTTAATAATAAAATAGTAGATTTATGCGAAAAAGAAGAACGGATATTGTTCACCGGAGATTGTTTTAGATGTACCTTCCATCTGCTTATATATGTAGTTACTTATATTCATTAAATTAATAAACTTTAAGATTAGGTGATACGTATAATTGAAAGCTTGTCTTATTTTGCACCCGGGACGTCTGCAACCTAACTTTTATTTTTAAATAACAAAATTTCATGTGTTTTAAAAAATATACAAGCATAATTTTACTTATAAATCGAGCTGCCTGAACATCCAAATGAAATTTTAATATCCTAGGATATTGTGGAAAAAAATTCTGAACTGAATTTTTTGTCGAAATAAAAAAAACATGTACCGAATAATTATCGCGAACATTGCATTAATCAAATTCCTTGCAGTGTTATCATGGAACCCCCCCTGTCTCCCTCAAGCCCCGTGGGGGCAGGCGGCATGCGCTGGGAAGGGGGAGTCGCGAGAAAAACGAGCTCTGTGGCGTTACGAAAAAAGTGGAAATTGGACGTCCTACATACTGCTTTTTCCTAAGATCAATCTGACGATTATTCATTTATAATACATGTGATTAAAATCTGAACTGGAAATACTTTTGTTGTAGATTATTTGAGATATATTTAACATAGCTTAACTAAATTAAAAATTTAGGATTATTAGGAAATATTTCGAGGCTTATAACAATCGTCTAACTACGATAATTATTAATTAAAATATGAAATATAATCTAAATAAGCACAATAGTAAGCTAAATAAAGCCTTTGAGATTGTCTTCACGAATAAACGTCACAATAGTTTCGGTTTTAAACAGATTTGTCTTCTGGATTTATATCGTGTGTGACAGACCAAGCGCAGTCCAGGCTGTGCAACGGGGTACACAGTTACAAAAAATGCCAACGCGGGGGCCAGTTGCCCCTATCACCCCACGGCCGGGAGACAGGGTAGACCCGGGCAAAGGGGTACCAAATCAGGGCCATCCCGGACGCTAGATACTCCCAGCCTGCTGCATTCATTAATTTGTAATTTTTGAATGCCTGATTTGGTTTGATATTTGTGATAGGTTTTTGAAGGGGAGAGTGGGGGTAGTGTAAGCATACAGGCCTTTATTTAATTAGGCTTTTTACTTTTTGTTCATTATTTTGAAGTGCTCTCTTTCCAAGTACTTTTTGTATAGAATTGATTTCTGGTTTGATTACAGATACTAATGCAATTCTTAAATTCAATTCCTAGTCGATATACAGTTTTAGTTTACTGAAATAAAAACATTCTAATTTAAATAGGAAATGTGAATAGGGATTATCGAACACTTAGAAAGACAAGCATCTCGCTTGGACCACGGAGTCTGCAAAGATTTTAAAATGTCGGTAATTAATCAAAATGCGATGGTAAGCCCCATAAATTGTATTAAATTAACTAAAAATTAGCTAAAAGTTGGTTGCCTGGAAGAGATCACTTCTCAGCGATAAGGCCGCCATCTCTTCTTACTCGCTTACTCTGTATTATTAAGTAATAAACTAATAATAAATAAAATGTTTTACTAAATAGAATTTATTTATTATTATTATAGTTTATTATACAACCAACTTTTAGATGTAGAGCAATGCAGAAGAGAAATAGCGGGAGTTATAAATAGATACAAATATAGATAAACATATGAACTACACACAATACATGCCATGTTACATAGGATATATATATATAGAATTATAAGCTGAAAGAATACAGCATTTGATAAAATTATCAAAAGTAAAAAGTATTACCAGGGACTTGTAGTATGCATGTCCTGCTGGTAGAACTGATCGATCGGAATATACAACTGATGCCATAATGGGTTTGAGGCTCTGCACCCCTTTTTTGGTTCCCCCTTTCCACCTTCCATCAGGCATGTGTGCAACGCGAAATAAACGAAAATTCGAAGCCCGAAAAAACCCGCGTAATGCATGGACTAATACAATATGGACGACCGAAATTGGCTGTAAAATTATTTTTATGAATTAACTGTTTGTAGCATTTTTGTGTAATTACTGTCTTCAATTGTTTATTTAAAGATTATTACAAGTTTTTTATTTTTTTAAATTACTAATTTAATGCATTTTTTAATAAGTGAAATTACTAAATTAATCAAAAACTTTTAAGTATAAAATTAAAATATAAAGAGAAATAAGTGCAACAACTGTCGTCCCTAATACAAAGCTGCAACCGTCACCAAGCTGTCTGATACAGGGGGTACGCCCGCTGAAAAAAATTGCACCGGGGTGAGTGGCCGAAGGAGGGAGTTAAGGGAAGGCTTCAACTTTGACGCGTCGTGTTTCGGAGCACCAGGGGCGCATGTTTACGTGGAATTGATGTTTGTACCTCATGTAATGGTATGAGGCAATTAGCGTTAGGCCTCGACAGTGATTTTTTAATTTTTTACTCTCCCTTGTTTTTGGAAGGCGTCTACGGCTTTAGCATATGAAAAAACTTTTTTTTTTTAATTTGAGATTCTGAACATTTTTATCTATTATTGTTGGAAGAATAACTGAAAAATTATTATTTTTTGCTAATTTAATTAATATGGAGATATAGTTTTGGCATGTTTTTATCATTTAATAATAAAACATACAATGTATAATAAATATATCATGAAAATGTTATTGGTCTACTGATTAGTCTACTACATAGTATGGTGAACGAATATTGATTTATTCACCTATTGATCCTTTTAATATAAAATAAAAAATAATAAACGTAATGAAAGGATAAATGATTATTGCTCTAATTTTTGTAAACTCACTCCTTTGTCGACCTAATTCAAGACAAAAACTTCACTGCACGCATACGAGTAGGGTGTCCATGAAATGTCGTCAGTGTAATGAAACCTCGTTCAGTTTTGTCTTAGTGTAGTTCCCATTACCTCAGTATAATTATGTCACCCCATAATATGTTACAATTAAGCATTTTTGTCAAAAATTTCTTTTGTTCATTTTTTATTTTAGTGATTTTTTGTTCTTCTTCCTTATATTTATTTGGTTCTCGTTTTTTATTTTTATTTTCATTATTGTTTAACATCTAAACTATGTATTTTTGTAATTTTTTTAGAAGTCTAGTATCTATCCCTTTATCACCTTGAGCATGCATTCCTATCCTATAATTAAAATTTCATTTAGTTTGTATAATAGTACTCCTTTTTATAATATGTATATAGTCATAATGTAATTTTGTAGGTAGGCTTTATAAATAAATAAATAGATACCATATACAGTCGTCTCGTTCTATAAGACCCATTCAGGTTATTTATACTTATAACCTATACCAGCCATTCTTAAAGTGTGTTCCGCGGAACCCTAGGGCTAAAATACTGCAAAAAATACCTACCAAAGGGAGATTTATCTAAATATTCCAACTAAATATTACATTGCAATACGATTATTCATAAATACATATAAATCAGTTTTTTATAATTATATTAAGGCTTTTTCCTTCGCCAAAAAAGTTTAAGAACCTCTGGCCTATACTACAAATGCCATCTTTGTGTGTATCGAGATGTATTACGGTGACTGAAAAAGAAAAGACTGGTCCTATCAACATGGTAAGATCTACAAAATCGCTGCTTTACAGTTTAAAGTTATTATTGTGCATAGTTTATTTGTGTATATTAGACCGGTTCAAAAAAATCGACTTTTTTTTTCATAACCCGCAGTGAAATATCTTCCTAGTCATGAAAAAAGAAGCCTGTGAAAACGGGAGCTCTTAATATCAATTTTGAAAGGTCGCTCATCGTGAATTTCTATTTTACGTTTAAATAACATAGGAAAATAATTTTTTTAACTTTGGAATTTTACAACTCAGTTTTGAATTAACATGTCGGAGTGAGCAATACATATTTTTGAAGGAAATTGAACGCTCTAAATAAATGGTCTCTTAAATTTTTTCTGTAAGTCCACTCCTTAAAAGTTATTTGAGTTTAAAATTAATATGTAATCAATTTAACGTTTTTTTCTTAAATTGTGATATAAATAAATTTTATCGCTTCACGAAAATAAAACTTATCTTAAATTGTAAAATAATTTTTTTCGAAGATAAGTTTTATTTTCGTCAAGCGATAAAATTTATTTATATCACAATTTAAGAAAAAAACGTTAAATTGATTACATATTAATTTTAAACTCAAATAACTTTTAAGGAGTGGACTTACAGAAAAAATTTAAGAGACCATTTATTTAGAGCGTTCAATTTCCTTCAAAAATATGTATTGCTCACTCCGACATGTTAATTCAAAACTGAGTTGTAAAATTCCAAAGTTAAAAAAATTATTTTCCTATGTTATTTAAACGTAAAATAGAAATTCACGATGAGCGACCTTTCAAAATTGATATTAAGAGCTCCCGTTTTCACAGGCTTCTTTTTTCATGACTAGGAAGATATTTCACTGCGGGTTTTGAAAAAAAAAAAATAGTCGATTTTTTTGAACCGGTCTAGTGTATATATTCTTGAATATCTCACAAACCATTGAAAATGTGTTATTTTTTATGAGATGAATTATTTCAAAAATGTTAGATCTGATATAAGGGTAATAAATAATGCAGTTTTCTAAATAAAAAAATCCCATATGTATCATTGTCACCCTATTACAACATAAATTCGTCACTGGCTAGTTGCCAAGTTCGAATGGCCGCACGTTAGCGCCTCTGCGACCGGCTCAAGATGTGTGGCGCCGCTGGCCAACAAACAAACTGTTGTAACAATGGAACTGAGCAATAACAAAAGATTTTTGGATATTTTCGCCAATTCTCAAGATTTGTATCTAAGATTTTTCCTCATATACATATATTTATCTATACATGCATAGTGCATACATACTTTCATATCTATTATTGTGTCGTTGAATAATTTTCATTATTAACTTATGACAGCGGTTCTCAAACTTTTTTGGCGAAGGAAAAAGCCTTAATATAATTATAAAAAACTGATTTATATGTATTTATGAATAATCATATTGCAATGTAATATTTAGTTGGAATATTTAGATGTAACCTTATAATCTCCCTTTGGTAGGTATTTTTTGCAGTATTTTAGCCCTAGGGTTCCACGGAACACACTTTGAGAATGGCTGACTTATGAAGTTTATTTGTATAAGTGACGATCCCGAGTCCAAACATATTTAAGTACAAATGCTTAATTGTAAATACAAATCAAAATTGTTTCACGTATGTAAGATTTTATAACAGCGATATTAATGACTCGATAAGAATACAAATCTGAAATAAATAATAATAAATTCAAAGCCAAAACTTTAAGATGAAAACCGCACAATTCCTTAGTAGATCACAGAGTTGACATTTCAAGATTTATTTAAGGTATTCTGATGTTTAGGTGCACGTAATAAAGGTTATTATTGTGTGCGCGTTGGCTAGGGTTGTGCACGCACATAAATTCGTCAAGGAGACACTGGCAGTGTTCCAAGTAGCAATGGAGTCACATAATGGGAATAGAATGATTTGTGAACCATCCTGTGGATTATAATTATGTTTGTTAGCTGTAATTATTACTATTGTTTCGTTATACAGGGTGTAACCAAGGAAATACTGGTAATAGAGGGGGTACAAAAAATGTTATTGTCCTAGGTCAAGTAGTTTTATATTTATACTAATTTTAAATAGATTACTATTGTTGCTATGTTGTTGGAAAGTTAAGCCGCATAAAGTCCTTCAAATTAGTTAAATCATGTACAGAGTGGGGCACTGAAACTACTCACATTTCAAAAGGTTAGTAAAAGAAAATTATATGAGATATCAATAATAAAAAAAATTGCCAGAAAGGTTATGTAAATTCACAATTAGTGTTCTAATACCCTAAATTTGCAAACCCAAGACAAAATTGTTTTCGGCACTACGATTTTTTTAATGTGGGAGATTCCTGTACCCCAGTCCTGTATAAAAGCTGGAATAAAGTAAATATTTATACATACATATTACAAATTATTGTATATTTGATACGGAATCAAATCTGGAATCTATGGTAGTTTTATATTTACAGTGTTGTCTTAGGTTATTTATTTGCTGTGAACAACAGCTGTAAAGGTTTCGAAACGTCAATTCAATAAAATTATAATAATAAAATCGTCGCTTCCCAAATCATTGTGAGTCATTTTACAGGGAGTGAAAAAATCGTTGTTTTTTTTAAATTGAAATTTAAAGCCTTCATAATCTATAAGTAATTAATGATAGGAGTTGTGTATTATGAAATCCCTGTAAAATAATCAACTTGTGTCGTATTATTTGCTAAGTAACGATCTTTGGCTATTACAGAAAGTATTTCAAGTAACCTAAAACATTTGATATGAAGTGTAGAATAAACAAAGGCATTCCGCATCTCCACGTAGGTATTTAAAGAAGTCATCATGGACATGGTATGAGCACCAGCCAGTGACAGACAGACATACAAAAATAACATCGGCTAAGCGACGGATGGGCAAGACTTAATCTAAAATTGTAGAATAGCATATAACAAAGTAACAGATACATTATTAAGCCATTAAGTCCCAAGCGTCGAAAATGTGATGTTTGTGAGGAGCGAAATAACGACGCCGAAGTCCGAGACAAAACTGTTTTTATTTAAGTACCCTCCACCAAATATTATTACTAGTGATGGGCATACATTACAGAAAACATTGGAATTTTTTGTGAAATCTTTAAATCAAGTTCATAATACGTTAAGAAAAAATAATATGACAAAATAAAATTTAAGAAAAATTCTTTAACGCTGAGTCAGTTTGTCCTATAAAATATGACAATGGGGATAAAAATTATATATTATTTTTATATTATATTATGTATATTTGATAGAAGTCTAAGTCAGTTTTATGTACTTTGAAGTTGGTTACTGTTTTCTATTACGGTATATAAAATCGGAACATAATGCTTTTTTTAGGTAACAAAAATGATCAATTTGAAAAAATTACATTAAAATTACGTAAATATTTTTCTCAGCGGAAAAAAAATATTTCATCAGAAAAATAGTATAAAAATACGAATATCATCAGAAACAATAAAAAATAACACTCTTAATAGGTTAAAAAAAAATTAAATATAGTGTCCTATAAATAGGATAGTGGGAAGTAATTGGTTAAGTTACAAATGGTAGATGAAGAATTGTTTTTAATCGATAGTCATTCATTCAATAGATATTCATTTTTTTAATAAATGTATTTTAACATGTACCTACTAGGAACTAGGTTTAAGATGATCGACTATCTTTTAAATATATATAACTCAAAGGTGACTGACATAGTGATCTATCAACGCACAGCCCAAACCACTGGACGGATCGGGCTGAAATTTGGCATGCAGGTAGATGGTATGACGTAGGCATCCGCTAAGAAAGGATTTTGATCAATTTCACCCCTAAGGAGATAAAATAGGGGATGAAAGTTTGTATGAAACTTTGTTAATTTTAAACCGATCTGGAGTTAATTTGTCTCAGCATTATTATTTATTTATTTACGCAAACAAACATTTAACAAACCAACACATGAAAGTAACAACTACACTAGACTAGAGAAATAAAGCTAAGTTTGGTAACCTAATAGTTGTGTTAGACATCTGAAGAAAATGATTAAATACGAATGCCAGTCTGCTGCTCGAACATAGAGTGTTATAGGAAAGCCAAGTGCAAAATAGACTTGAGCTTCTTAGGCTTCAAATGGTACAAATCAAGATTCGTGACATTTTTATATAAATCATATTTGTTAATATGCAGCAGTCACATCCACTATGCCTACTTGAGGGGACGATACAAATCTTAATTTTATCGTATAAATTTCAATATACTACAATTAGGGACAAAAATAAAGCGGTCGACATGACAAGACTCGAGAGTATTCCTTACAGAACTTGATGTGATGAATCATTTTATTTTCATTTCACGTTATGATTATTATTTTCGAATTGTTCATTACTCATTAGTCATCGAGAATTAACTAAGACAAAACTTGCTTTGTTAATATTTCGGACGTGATTAACAAAACGCGACCTTAGTCTGTTTAATTACGTCATCTATACCAGGGCTGTCCAACTGGCAACAAAATTATGTTTACGGTCCGCGAGTGCATTTTACTATTAGTATAGTATTACTATCAGAGGCGGCTCGTCCTAAAGAGCGCCTAATATATCCTAAAGAGCGCTGGTGCAGAAAACGAAAATTACAGAAGTAATCTATATTTCTTCATAATACATACTATCCTTACATTACATTCATTCTATTCTACTATGCCTATGCAATAGTATATTATATTACCTATATCTACGCCGCTGTAATATAAGTTCTGTATTATTATTAATATTTAGGACAGCCCTGATCTATACTAATGTTTTATAGTGTTTTATTTCACGGATAGATGCGCTAGTGTTGTTTAAGATCATCAGAAATTGAAATTCGATTCAAGTACTCAATGCTTTCTGTAAAAAAAAATAAAAGCTGGTGAAATGGAGACAAGATTACGAGAGGTAATATTTTATGAATCAACACTTTTCTTTGTTAAATACTAAGTTTTATTTGATATAATGTTTCAAGGAACGCCCCTGTAATGGTCGCCATTTTGAATTATGGACGTTTCCTAAAAGACAGTAATATAGTTTAGCTATGTGAACAAGTGCTGTAAAAATTAGGATGGAAAAACTAACTTTATATAATAACTAGCTTCGTTCGCATTTAAGTCATTAAATAAGTGTCAGAGATAATTTCAATAGAAATGAATCAATATGATTCCAAACACCTGAAATTATAGTCAGTTGGAAACTATAGTAAAAAATCAATTATTTTATTTTAATAAAAATGCATCCTATGTTACTTGTAGTACCTCCAAAAATATGTGTACAAAGTTTCATGATAATCGCTTAAGTAGTTGTTACGTGAAAACGTAACAAACAAACTCACATTCACATTTATAATATTAGTAGGGATATGTAGCTAATTTTGAAACAGTTTTGTGGTTAAATTAATTTAGCAAAATAATATCAGATATCAATATATACATAAACAAAAACCCCATAATTATTTATCAAGTCATAAATTGTATTATAATAGCCCCGCGAGCAATACTTTTAAGCCAATAAGATTGAAACTCTCCTTTCGTTGTACCAATTACGCGCGAATTTTCTCACCAATAATAAGTTAGTAAACGAAAGCGGAAGGACAGCTATTCGCGCCGGATGCAGATGTTAAAACAAAACTTTCTGTGTTTCCTAAGACACCCACACAAGCATAATGAGAGCTACTTACATTTTACCACATTAATAAAATTGGGATAGACAGATTAATTAGAAATTTAAAAAACTAATTGTATGTATCGACACTACGCATTTTACGAGGTTATTGAAAATACTACGATTATAATACATATGTATTTACTAATTTTTCAGGGTTTCTCCTGTTAGCCTTACGGCTGTTACAGCGGAGCGGAGTAGGGTGGAACAGTCTTAAAACGAATTGATCTGCCAAAAGGGCAGGATTGAGACTAGACCTGGGTGAAGTCCTGGTTAGTAACAATTGAGGACAGGTGTGTTTAAGCAATTGATTTATTATTATTATATTTATTAATTATTTGTTTTTGCAAATAAAACTATATATTAGACCAGGGATCGGCAACCTCTTTTGGCCGCCGGTCAAAATTAACCAAAATGCGAGTATTAAAGAGACGTTTGGGTCAGAGATATTTTCGTATTAAAACAGCATTTTAGTAAATAATAAGATATATTTTATTAAGAAAATTTATAAACTTTCTCTACGATATCAATGGCTCCCCTGATGTTGAACTTGTGACGTCAATTTTTTGGGGGAAAAAAATAAATGTTTGTATATCTTATACTTTATTTTCGGAACTAGAGTGGCCCACTTGAAATGGGTCACTCGGTGACCCGCGGGTCATAGGTTGCCGACCCCTGGTATTAGACCCTTAACCTAACCACCCGACGTTCTTAAACGACGGTGGCTCCATCTAGTAGTGTATACAGAAACTGTTGTATAATGTGAAAATGGACCACCGTATTCTAAAACAAATGACAGTTTAAAAAGTCTGTGGTTTTAGACATATTTTAGTGCTTACTTTTTGCCGAGCGTCTGTAGTAATTAATATGTAGTTATATTTGATTGATACTGTTATTTTTGCGTATGTTACTTTACACTGATTATCTATATGTAGAACGTTCTGTCAAAATAAATTATTATACATTTTCAATTGCGAACGATGAAAACGAAACCATATAATTTGGTTCGACCGGATTACAATCTATATCCCCTTGCTTACATCTTTCTATATTACGCTATATGATTTAATTTTTATCATTTAAATTGTAACATCTTGAGGTCAATGACATTGAGTTATATTATGTACCTACCTATTTATAAACACACCGATTCAAATTAAGATGAACAAAAAAAATCGCTAGAAAAAACTTAAACGGTAAGCAGAGCTTAGTAGGCCGCAACTAGAGCGGACTGCATTATGCTATATAGAACCACTTACAATGGTAATATTTTTTTTATTTTTTAAAATGAATGGTGGAATGGCGCGAACAGAAAATTGACAGTTCTATTTTTAAAATTATATTGGCACCGAATGCAACGATATATCATATGTTAACACTAGTTTAATATACATTGACACAACGCCATGTTAATGCATATAAATTTTTAAGAGAGAAAAGTTGTTAAATAATTACTTGAAATATCGTTTCTTTAATTTCAGGTAAGAAATTTTAATGTTACACAATCGTGTAATGTTAGTATAGTTAAATATTAATAAAAATACTCTTTAATTTCAGTTATTGAAACATTTGGTTTTATTTACAACAAAGAAAAGTGTCTACTAAAAAAACTGCGCCTATATATATTTTTATTATTTTTATGTCATTGATGATTATTTATTATGTCATCTTTTGTTGTATTGTTATTTTCTTTTTTGTTCTTAATATTCTTCTCTAATGCAATCTCACTGTTCATCCTAAAGATTAACTGACAGAAAATATATAAAGGCATTGTGTTCTGTACAATTTTTTTTTACATTAAAATAAATATTATTTGTATCGCATTGCATAATACTATCCATATCAACAAGTGGCCCGAATGTTACGTCAATTAAAGTAAATCTGGGCTTTCCCGAGATGTCTGCCCGCCGCAACAATACACACGTCATTTTTACTAAATACCTACTACTTATATGCATTATTTTGTAACTAAATTGAGATGAGCTGTATTCAATGAAACCTTAAATATATTACTTATATACTTCTTTTATTTTATAACAGTTATTTTATTTGTATATTACTGAATTTTATTAACACTAGATTTACCAGACCAGTCAAAATGACTGGTCTTGCAAGATCACATTAAAATTCCTACTGCGTGTAACATTTTTTAAAATTCTTCTAATCTTCTTTAATTTATAACAGTAGAATTAGTTTTATGAATTTTATATTATTTTATACATATTTGTAACAAATATATACTGTTTTGGTTTTGGTAGAAATAGGCATATTTAAGCTGGTAAATCTAGTGTTAACATAGTAGGTTCTAACATTTAAGGATTTTTATCAATTGTTTTTGATATACTCAGTACAATAGTTGACGTGTTGAGTTGAGTTGACGAGTTTCTTGTGATATTCTTCTCGCCATACGCCTTTCCGAAGTCACGGTAGAGTCTAACGATGAGCAAGTGCACGCCTTTAGTGCCTATGCTAATAAACGATTTTCATTTCATTTCAATAACGAAAACTATGCACAATAACAACTTTAAATCTCTCTCCTTTAAAATTGTAATTTTATAGATCCTACCATGTTATTAGGATCAGGCGATATGTTCAAGCCCAAAATCTTAGATTTTTTTTCATAGTTATGGAATTCCAATTGACTTGAATGGAAGATAAAAACAATACTAAAATAATAAAATTATTTTCTCCCCGTATTAAAATTCAAAAGTGACAAGTATTCAACTTAAAGATAAATATTTAAAAAAAAAACAATACCACAAAGGCTTTATTCTTAATGGTAAAGTCCAAAATTTCAAAAATCACCATAAATCTTTAACAAATTTATGGGCATTTCAGTTTGGCAACGACACGAAAATACTCTGCCAAGTTCAGCAAGCCTTACAAAATACGATTTCAATATATCTATATATTTTATACCTATGTATGCCTAGAGTATGTATGTACTTTATATATACTAATATTATAAAGAGGAAAGATTTGTATTTTTGTATGTGTGTATGTCTGTAACGAATTGGCTCAAAAATTACTGGACCGATTTCGAAAATTCTTTCACCATTTGAATGCTACATTATCACTGATCAATATAGGTTATATTAATTACAGGAAAAAATAAGGATCCTTACTAAAACTATAATAATATAACCCAAGGTTGCTAAAAATTGCCATAAAATGTCTTTCATCACATGCGCTGCGAAAACTATTGATTATAGAACAAACAATTCTCTACAATATTAAAGAACATATCAATATCTACAAAAAATGTCGCGATAGCATATATCTAACTATTGCAGTTATGTCACTATAACTACTTTTTAACATTTTAAAAGTTAATAGAAATTCCGACTAAAATCAGACCAAGTCATCCATATCTTTGCATCGATCCTTATCCAAATAAATCATACGCGATTACTACGTGAACGAAGCCGCTGGCAACAGCTAGTATTTAATACTTTAGTACTTTGTATATTCATCTCTTCAAGCAGATGATTGTTGTCTATAGACATTATCTATGGCAGTAGTTGTCTATGCCCAACTTACCATGATGTGAAGTGTGATCTGCTAAACTGTTATAAAAAAAGTACTGCGCTGTCTACCCTTGTAACTGAAGTCGTGAAAGTATATTATGATAAAATCAACCATTTATCCATTAAGTTTCTTTACATGACTTTTTGATATGTAATTGACTTCCGTTTTTAGATTTGCGCGGGAGAATGGAATACCAACTTGTAGGAAAAAAAATCGTCCTCAACCTTTCGTCGAGAACTTTTTATTTATTTTCTCCTCGTACTAATATAGCTTTTAACGTTTTGTGTTAGGTTATATAATTGCATGAAAGTTGTATGGTTGTTAAGTCGTTTAGGAGGTTGGTAGTGGAGAATGCTTCCGTTAATAGAATTTTAATGAAGTAATGTCAGGTACGGAGAGGCGCTTCTCGAGATGTGCATGTCATGGCCGTCTCTTTACGTGCTCCGACGCGCAACCCACCACTGACCATTTTGGTACAGTCAGCAAATTAATCTAGAGCACCATTTAAATATGTGTAGTCTTACGTTACTCGCTGACGTCTTATGAAAATAAAGATATTACTAAAGCTAGTATCATGATAATAAGTAGTCTTCAAGCCTGGAGATAAAAAAAATAGTTTATTAGTAAAGAATTTTGATACATAAAATTAGCAAGGGCCCCTGTACTAGGTTCGAAAACCTGTGCTACTGGGTACCCCAGTTACTAAACTAGAGTATGATAGAAAGATAACATATAAACAAAACTGGTAGAATATAAAGAAATATATAAGTATATATATAAATACCAGAACATATACAATTATCAGAGCAAATCCGAAATCTAACTCAAATCAAATTCGCTCCTAAAATTGTAGGACCATCTAGAAAGATGATCATACAATCTTGACTTAGCCTCCAGACAGAGTGTGATCATATACCAGGTCACTATACAATGCGTTTATTTTGTATATTTTTATTTAAAATCTAGAGCGGCGGTTCTCAAACTTTTTTGGCGAAGGTAAAAGCCTTAATATAATTATAAAAAACTGATTTATATGTATTTATGAATAATCATATTGCAATGTAATATTACGTAATATTTAGTTGGAATATTTAGATGTAACCTTTTAATCTCCCTTTGGTAGGTATTTTTTGCAGTATTTTAGCCCTAGGGTTCCGCGGAACACACTTTGAGAATGGCTGATCTAAAGTAAGTTTAAAGTTGAGCCGCGAGCTACATAAATAAGGTGTTGAACAAGTTCTAAATACTTCATATAATAGAAATGTTGTTCCTTTTAAACAGCACAAACGCCATCTACAGGTACAATACGGAAATGTTTTAAATTAAAAATAAATTGAAATATTTTAATTAATTTTTTTTTTGCTGACCGTACCTAAGTTAGTAGCATAGGAACTTATTTGCCGAAATCTATTCCATCAAAGAGAAGTTAATAATTATGGACGTACAGTTATAGAGATTTATCGATAAGTGGGGGATTGTGAAATTAAAAAAAAACAGACATGTCGATAAAATAACAATTCTTTTTTTTAACTTATTAAGTTATTAGCTACTTGTAACTTGTAAATATATACTATTAAATTGTAATTTAAACATGTAGATGTAGATTGAAATTATTGAGTGTATCAGTGAGTGAGAGTCTATGATACTCTTTTTGGTACTACCATACTCCTTACTACATATATAGTAATAGTATACCCTTAGTAACATCACTTTCAAATGTACCCGCGAATTAAAATCACTTTTTGGGATCCGAGTATACTTTGAAATTATCCGGGTATCAAGACTGCATAGTGGAACATCTGCACTATAGTTTAACATCAGGCGGAGTGAGTAGTTTCAAAAACGTTTTTTAAACGCCTAATACTTGTCATGCGTTGATAACGTATCTGAAGTCTTGATTGGATGAATAAGACACAAGCCGGTACTAAGGGCAGGTTTCAGTCGCGCACCTAGGTCTCAATTAGTTTAAAATAAATTATTAGTATATTATTTTAGACAATAATAGTGACGTCACTATTCAAAAAAGTTTTTAAAAGACACGAACGTATTGATATGAAAATACTATTATATTATATCAGGGGTGACCAAGCTCGTTGATAGTCCGAGACATTTTCAAAATTCGAATTTTTCGCGAGCCGCAATTAAATACGTATTTAAAAGATATGCAAAAAAACGTTGCACTTAGTATTTCTACTTACTATTTCTCTTCTGCATTGCTCTACATCTAAAAGTTGGTTGCCTGGAAGAGGTCGCTTTTTAGCGATGAGGCCGCCATCTCTTTACTCACTTACTTGTATTATTTTTTTCTGTATTATTAAGCAATAAATAAATAAATATTTCATATTCGTTGTGAGTAATTTAAAACACATTTTGAAATACATACGAAACAATAATAAGCACAAAAATGAAAAGGGAACTCGGGTACAATTATCGAGAGCCACAAATGATCTTTTAAAGAGCCGCAGGTTGGTCACCCCTGTACTGTTGGTCACTCCTTTGTGCCATGCTTCTCTCTTTGCTACTCACTAGCGTAGTTTTTCATATTATTGTAGGCTGATACCTGTGTGGTTGCACCATGGATCTGATCTAATTTTAATTCTTGTAGTCCATGATTTATGGATTGTTACTTACTTTTTTTGTTTGTTAATTATTTCATATACAGGCTATGATTGACGAGTTTCTTGTGGTATTCTTCTCGTCATACGCCTTTCCGAAGCCATTGTAGAGTCTAAGGATGAGCAAGTGCACGCCTTTAGTGCCTATACTAATAAACGAATTTCATTTCATTTCACTATACTAAATATTTTTTTGTTAGCTAGCAACACTTTTCTTTTCTATTATTTTTATTTACTAACCCTAAGCCCTAAGTGATAATTGCGTATATCTTCTTCCGTTTATGCAAAATAATATCGAATGAAACTATTATAATTTAGACTAACTGGTTTTATTATTATGTTTTTTTGAAAGGTAGAAATTTTTTGAAAAAAATTCAAAAGAAAAATAAAATTTGTAACACTCAAAATTCATTTTTGTGGTTAATAATGAAGCGTTGTATGCGTCATTTAGGCTAATCCGCAGACAGACGGTCGTTAAAGTCTAGCTGAATTTTAGGTACTAAATCTAATCTAGGTTTTAGACTTGTGTAAAAGAAAGCGTTCATTTACGTACTAATATTTTTTCTAACTTTTTTTTTTAGATTTTTAGTGATAAGACCGTCATTTCTTCTATACATTGAATTTTCTATTTTTATTATAATAAAATAAACATTCCAAACCTCGCAAACAATATATTTTTTCAAGGGAATAGAACGCAAGGTTTCTGTGTAATAGATTGGCGCGTTTGCTATCGTATCACAAAATAAAATAAAAAAAAAGTTTATTAATAGATAATTTTTGTACATAAAATAGCAAGGGCCCCTGTACTAGGTTCGGAAACCTGTCCTACTGAGTACCCCGGTTACTGAATACTTGGATTACCAGGAATTTGATACCAAAACCCATCACAAGTCAAAATCGTTACTTATGATAAGCCAGAGGAATATAAGGTTAAATCGTATTTCGTATGTACTAATAATATAAAATACGGCACATAACACTTGTCAGTCTTAAACGCCAAAAGGCGCACGATCAAAGTGGTTTAAGATGAGATGATAATCAGAGATTAAACATGCTAAAGTAGCTGATCTAATTCAACGAAACGATCACGCTCTTTGACTGACCATTTTGATGTATGCATTTAAGACCCGTTCCACATTGAGAGATATTCAATGCATAACTGGAGCCAATAGAACAAGTGGACTGTATCAATTGAAAAGTCTTAAATCCTATTTACACTATATTACCAATCTCTTATAATCTAAGCGCACACATCCGTTCCCATTCGCACGTCCCTCGCGTTCCTCTTTTGTTTCATTCCAAATTCAAAATTTACAGTTTTATTTATAAATATATATATATATATATATACTATTAACATGGCCGTCGCAACCTCTTTTCTGTCGGCGACATATATATTTATTAAAGTTCTAAGAATTGTTGTATGTACAGTCTTCTTTATATGAGTAGAAATAACCACCCCCGCTATACTGGCTGGTGACAAAAGTACACCGTTCAGATTGGATATAAAAAAATTACACGCGTATTCCACAAATGGTTTATATATGATAAACGAGCCATTATATGGCCTGAAAATTTCACCTCCTTTATTTCTATTGACGACTGATATCATTTCATGTATACGTATTTATGTACTAAAATCATTTGTTTAATTTAACTCATATGTTTTGTTATACAATACTATATTGTCGAGTCGGAACTAACATTGTAGCAATATATTTGTCAATGGTTTCTGAGATACTACACAAACAAACTATGCATAATATCTATATTAAAACGCTCTCAAATAAAATGCGATTTTGTATATCTCACCATGGTAATAGGAGCTGGCGATATAAATGTTATATTTTATAGCTTTCAGTGTGAAACTGCCATTACAGAGTCACGCATGAGCAGACAGAAGCTACTCAAGTCCATTGACTATTAAACGTTATGTGAGAATTGCTACCTACCAACTTTTTATTTTTCATAACCACTTTATATATGGATTTGAAAGGTAATCTCGTTTTTTTGTTTGTTTACAATTATATGTTTTTATTCTATGTTGTAAGATTGTGAAAAAAAAGATACAAAAATTAAAACTACGTAATATTTTTGCACTTGACTGTACATGACAATTTAACGTATATACGAACACTCAAAAACCTAGATGTCATTGTTTAGAATTAAAGATTGTCGATATGAAAATGTAAATAGTTTATTAGCATAGACACTAAAGGCGTGCACTTGCTCATCGTTAAGACTCTACAATGACTTCGGAAAGGCGTATGACGAGAAGAAGACCACAAGAAACTCGTCAATCATAGCATGTACATAAAATAACAATAAAAAAACTGAATCTTAATTCAGAGAAATAAAAGTAAATAACAATCTCTATATAAAATTAAATTTAGATTTCAGAAGTAGCCAAAACAATAAGTATCTGAACAACACAAACATGATAAGACCTAATTAAAGTTGGCCTGACCAATAAACAAAAGACTAATGAAGTTATAAACGATAAATTAATATTCTAGTTGACAAGTAAACTAACTCTTACTATGCCGACGGCGGCACACCTGTGTTTAAAGAATCGCTTCCGACACGCGATCTGGCTATGAAGCGCCTAATTGTCTTTAAAGAAGAAGATATATATAAATACGTAAGTACAGGCTGTCTTATTTTTAAAATAATATAAATAATATCATCAACGGATAAGTTACATAAATAGGATATCTTGTAGATACAAAGTCGCAATTTTACAGGTGAGCAATTTAAAGTTATTCTTCGTTCTTGTAATGAGTATCTCAGAAAGCATTAAAAAAATATTAATATTTTACTTTCAGGAGGTAGAGAGAATGCCTGTAAACTTTCGAATATTTAAATGTATCTTTGTTTATATTCATGACTCATGAGGGTAGACAGAGAGGGTTTATTACAACACCAAAAAGCATCAATAAACAAGCTTGCCCTGTCGACGTCGGACATCAATCTGAACAACAATGGAGTAGAAAAAATGAGATAGCCGACTTTAACAGAAACTGCAAAAATAAACAGCTTATGTAAGCAAAATCTAGTTAAGTTCCGTATAGGGAAAACAATTGGTTTTAATATCGAATTCGATTTTTAAAAAATTATAGAATTTAAAATAAATAAAAAACAGTTGAATTCGTATTTGTTCTTCTGTATTGTTTTTTTTTTAATTTATCATATTTTAATAAGTTTTATCATACAAATTCTTTAATATTGTGTTATAATTATATTTTCAGCATAATAGAGATCACTGGTTTTCAACTTCAATATATAATTCACTATCTCATGAAAAAAATAAGCATTTTCCAAATGGTTTCTGAGATACTCAATACAACAACGAAGAATCTAGAAAAACAAACCATGCAACAAACAAACTAATGATTTCAGTTTCAGGTGATCCCAAAAATAAACAGATCACTTCAGTTGGCTGATAACTATCGCCAGGTCTATGCCTACCACTCATCAGTAAAAAGCATAAAATACGTTATTCAAAGAAAAGGGTTCCATTATTCCAATGGGTTATTGACCCCTAAAAGCTACTGTTTAAAAACGTCAAATTTGATGAGTAAAAAAGCAAAAATCGAATCGAGATCGAGTGGTCATCGAAATAGTCCGACCCGCGACGTGCGTGACGGGCACGAGACTTGATCGATCATCAACGAAACGGCTCGTGGTTCAAGAAAATCGATTTATTATTTTATTTTTTGAAGTATTTTTTTTTATATCTGAAAGTCAATGTCTCCGATCAGAAAAAGTTAAATTATAAAGTTGTAGATATTAAAAAAACACATCGATTTGTTTTTGTTGAGTTTAATTCGGTGCATAACTTTTCGAGTTATTTTAAAAAAATCATCGAAAATGACCATTTTTTTTTTTTATAATAACTTTTTTAATTTTTGTTTTTTTTTTTTGAAATTCAGCAAAAAGGTAGGTATTTACTAGCCAAATAAGCTCGTTTTTGTAAAGTTAAAAAATATTAATTTTTTACCGAGATACATCGATTTTTCGAAAAAAAGGTGCCTTCGGAAAATGGCCACTTAAGCCCTAGGGAAGGTCATAGAAAATCGTCCGGGTACGCATTTTCTTTGTGAAGAGTTGTACTTTCATACTATTAAAAAAGGTAATCGATTTTTTAAATTTTTAAGTCCCAAAAATGACTTTGAAAAATCCCATTTTTTTAAAAAATGACGTTTTTGGACCATATTTTTTTCATTTTTTTGTTTTAATAACATTATTAACTGCAGCTAAATCAATCAAATAAATTCGTGAAAAAATGCGAGTAACCTATTTAAGCCACAGCCGAAAAATGAAAAAAATATGGCCCAAAAACGTCATTTTTTTAAAAAAAGGGATTTTTCAAAGTCATTTTTTGGACTTAAAAATTTAAAAAATCGATTCCCTTTTTTAATAGTATGAAAGTACAACTCTTCACAAAGAAAATGCGTACCCGGACGATTTTCTATGACCTTCCCTAGGGCTTAAGTGGCCATTTTCCGAAGGCACCTTTTTTTCGAAAAATCGATGTATCTCGGTAAAAAATTAATATTTTTTAACTTTACAAAAACGAGCTTATTTGGCTAGTAAATACCTACCTTTTTGCTGAATTTCAAAAAAAAAAAACAAAAATTAAAAAAGTTATTATAAAAACAAAAAATGGTCATTTTCGATGATTTTTTTAAAATAACTCGAAAAGTTATGCACCGAATTAAACTCAACAAAAACAAATCGATGTGTTTTTTTAATATCTACAACTTTATAATTTAACTTTTTCTGATCGGAGACATTGTTTTTTTTTTATTTAAAAAAAACCGTTTTTTTGAACTTTGAGAATTTTTTGGGTTAGGTTCGCCAGTCCGGCGCGAGTTGCTCCACACAGATACTCATATTCTTTTTTCTTTTTCTATACGACTACATTTTTTTTGTCCGGGTAAGATTTATTTTTTTTTTATATAGGACCAAAAGTTCATTGATTGGACTATAGAGGTCAAATTAATGTTATTACAAATATATTAACTAATTATTTCGCTTACTTTCGCAATCTTGAAGCCATCATCGTGGTCTGAAACTGCCATTGTGAATTGAAGAAATTACTTGAATTTAAAACAGTAGCCTGGTATAACTTCTAACAAACTGAATGGTGAACATTTGTCTTCTGAAGCCGGCATAATGGAGCTGACTGTTGCCTGCAGACACTTCTCTGTAGCAGCAGTTGACCGAGTGCGACCACAGCCTCATTTCATGTAGCAACCCTACAACGAGGGAGGGTCGCGAGTGCTGTTTTTTCATTTTCGAATATTTTCCTTGGCTGGTGGTATTTTTTCAGAATGTTTTTACAGTTGTAAGATAAACTACACTTCCATCAGATGTATATGTTTTTCCAAAAGCTCCCCCTCCTTGCCTCCCTCCACCTTGTCTCTCTGGAGAACTAACTTAATTGTATTCTCTTGATTAGCACATCTGTAATTATATTTCATTAAATATTTAATTACTTAATAAGATTCTGAAGATATTAACATAAATTTATATTAGGTACTCATCTTTTTAACATATATTATAACACTCAAACAAATACAGTAATGCCCCGCTTTACGCGAGGGATATGTTCCGGAAAAAATCGCGTTAACTGAAATTCCCGCGACCATAGAGAAGTTGATGACTACATTATGTTTATACGCACTCTTTCGCGTAATTTAATAATATATTTGATTTTCGGGTCATAGTGAAACCGCGCATAACGGGGTCGCGTAAAGCGGGGTATTACTGTATCTGAATTTCTAAAAATATTATTTTAATACAACTGCTATCGTTTGCAAAGAATGATTTTTCTAATCTTAAACTATAGGTGATAGTTGAATTTTTTTTGAAAAATGTATCCATAGTTTTTGATACATATTTAGAGAAACTTGTGTGAAATAATATGGTAGATTAAAATGGATTAAAAATATAATTATCACAATGCATTGTGTCAACAGAAAGACCAGAAGAAACAAGAAAGATGACACTGACAGACTAAACGTCAAAACCTCAAATCTTCTTAAATAAGTATTTTCGGCTTGTTGAATTGACCGCCACAAGTACTCCCCTCTCGGTAAATTCAGAAGAATTTATATCCGGAAAGAGTATTCTGTGCCCATTGATATGTTGTTACTGTCTTGAAAATACTTAACACATGATGTTGTCTTGATGAACAAAAGGATGGTTTTGATGTTCTGGTTGAAAGAAAGTAGCATTTTGAGTTTGATGATGTTTTGCATTAACTGACTGAAGTACACGAACATGTTCTCTAAGTTTGAAAGCGAAGGTTCATGTCCGTGGCAGAGTCTTCTGGCCAGCTAGTGAAGCGATTAATAATATTTAATAACATGTATAGATTGGATGGTGGAAGAGGTCCAACAATATCCATAAATACATGAGAGAATTTGCAAGGCACAGGATCTTAACTGCCGATTCCGCTTCTTATGTGTTTTGATAATTTTAATTGGCCATGTTGTGAAGAGCTGATTCTGTTAGGCATTGTAGCGGCATTAAGCGCCCTGTAATCACCGTATATTAGATGACGACCGAGGGCTCTTAGAATGTCTACATATACCGAGCTCAAAATTTGCCGTTAGCTTCATAACTTCACAAATAAGGTTATTTTCTGGTTGCGTTGTTCGAAAGTCGTTGGGTCACCACTTTTAGAGAAACTTGTGTGAAATAATATGGTAGATTAAAATGGATTAAAAATATAATTATCACAATGCATTGTGTCAACAGAAAGACCAGAAGAAACAAGAAAGATGACACTGACAGACTAAACGTCAAAACCTCAAATCTTCTTAAATAAGTATTTTCGGCTTGTTGAATTGACCGCCACACATACATATATCCTTTTCATATATGTTTATGATACCCATATATAATATATAATAATTTTAAAATATAAGTATCTAAATTTAGCTCAAATGAAACCGCGGCACACAACTAGTATTTTGTACACCCAAAAGCGTCATTATAAATAAAACATTAATAGGAAATTATAAGAAAAAAAATAATATATAATTTCCTTTATTTATTTATTCATTACTTAATAATACAGTCAAATACAGCAAGCGAGTAAGTAGAGATAGCGGTCTAAGAAGCGATGTCTTCTAGGCAACCAACTTTAACATGTAGAGAAATGCAGAAGACAAATAGCGGGAGGTATAAATAGATACAAATATAGATAAACATGAACTACACACAACACATACCATGTTACATAGATACATACATAAGCTAATAATGACAATAATAATACTATAACACATAAGAACTAGGAAGAGAGAAAATCTTTTAAAGATATCTTAAAGATGGATATTTAATATGGATTTCCGCAATAGTAACGCCTGAAACAATTAATTATAAAAATATTAACATATTTTAAAAAGCAAATTGTGTAGTACACCAATATAAATAAAACAGTTAAATTCAAAATATAGTTAACACTGGAAAATATCATGAAAGTGTACTAGTGTTAGCGTTAGAGATTCATCTTAAAATTCACCTGTTTTCGTTAAAAAGAGTCAGTTACACCGTGTCAATGGATGTCGCTATTTGTGAGCAAAAAGTACTATGGATAATCACAATGGTCGCGCGTCACGGACTTGTGCTCAGATGACACTGCGACCACGCCGCGACGCTCCATTACCTGGCATTACTAAACTGATATTAATTCTTGATGGTATCGGGGTGGTGTATACCACCTTTTTCCTCATTAATATCCTATATTCCCTGTGTTAACCTTTAACTACTGAGGTGGATTTAATTTCACGTAAACACTGACGTGGGAGCCTCAGAGACCCGTACATATATCAGGCACATAATCTTCAGGGTTTTTAGGGTTTAGTGTTTAATATTTAGCTTCAGTGGGATGTATTTAAATAAAATAAAATATATTTTTTTCTAATTTATTTGTGTATAATTATTTCAAAGTTTAGAAAACACTTAGCATTTTTTAGAAAAAATCACATGAGGTCATAAATCATGAAGGTCATAATCACATGAGCTCATAAAGAATAAATATCATTATTTTAAACTAATGAGAGTAATTCATAAATTTTATTTTCTCAAAACCTGAGGCTCAGTAGTTAAAGGTTAATGCAGGTAACAGTCGCTCTAGCTATGCCGGCTTGATAAAACAAACAAACAAATTAAATCAGCGTTAATCATAAAACTGTGAAAAATGTGGGCAAAGTGAAATACACGTAAAAGAAGCAAATCATATTTTAGTATAGTAATAATAAATACTAATAGTAATCAGAGGCAGCTCGTCCTCAAGAGCGCTGGTGCAGTGCACTCCCACGAAAATTACAGAACTTATATTACAGCGGCGTAGATATAGGTAATATAATATACTATTGCATAGGCATAGTAGAATAGAATGAATGTAATGTAAGGATAGTATGTATTATGAAGAAATATAGATTACTTCTGTAATTTTCGTGGGAGTGCACTGCACCAGCGCTCTTTAGGACGAGCCTCTGATTATAATATATATTATGAATAATATTTGTATATGATGAAATTATATATGTGTATGTACATTATGTATTTAGTTTACTTATATTTATGTATTTTATTTATCTAAATTGCATTGCCCAATACTAACACTGCTTCTCCTATGACAAATAATTATCTGAAAGAAATTACTTTTAGTGATAAGAATCGCCAATTGCTCTAAATTTGTTTCTTATGTTTTAAATTGTATTAGTATTATTATTTTTGAAGTCATAAAAGGTTTATTATTATTATTTATTATTATTATTAATAATTTATTTAATATAAAATAAATCTAATTATTGGTTATTAAAAGGTCGAGACATTAATCCAACCCTTCAAAAATGTTATGTGTAAAAAGGATACATAATATTTATCCGAGCAACCCTAATGATCGCGGGGTCTTTGGGACCCAACACAGATGTGCAACGAACGGGTTATATAGGTACATTCATTTTAACCTAATAATAACATAAAAACTATACGTCATACAATAATTTTTGAGGAATAAACAGTCTTGATCATTTTATTTAATCTTATATCATTTAAAAATTATTATTGATTTTAATGATAAATATTATTTTAAATATACTCCCTTAGTAATTAAAAATAATAATTAGTGTTTATGGCCCGTTTTTATTAGTCGTTTTCCCGCGTGCGGAAAATTACCACATACAAGACACATGTGCTTAGTTTTACATTAACAAGCATACTCACGCAATGGGCAGTTGATATACTATTAAGTTGATTAATGTATATAAAGTCAGGAATCCTTAGAAATGTTATAGGGGATGTTGTTATATTATATTTATTTTCTTATTTTCTCAAGAATCTGTGTCAAATATGTCAAGTGAGTCAACATATTACTAAAATGAAAAATGTATTTTCTTATGAAAATAAATATAATATAACAACATCCCCTACAGATACATTAGAGATAGCTTAATTGATACCAATGTAATGTCCGATTACCCGCACTCCGCATGCGGTAATAAGAAATTAAATGTGATCACAATTTCCACTAGTTTCTTTCGCAACGACGACAATTGTTTATAAAGATTACGAAACGTTAAATTTAATCAAATAAACGTAATATTATAATCTATTTCCTGCTGTTTCGATTGTTTTTTTTTTTTGTTGTATTTTATTGTTATACTAGCTTTTACCCGCTGCTTCGCTCGCATTTAAGTCATTAAATAAGTACCAGAGATCATTTCAATAGAAATTAATCAATATGATACCTATATTTTCTGGCTTGATTAGGATTATCAATTTTTAAAAATTAATACACACAATGATGTTCCAAAAACTTAAAATATGGCTCTATTTAATTACAACAACGAATGTTAAAATATACTTCACTGTAACCTAACAATTGAAAACTATAGTAAAATATGTTTTTTTTTTAATAAAAAGTTATCCTATGTTACTTCTAGTACCTCCAAAAATATGTGTACAAAGTTTCATGAGTTAAGTAGTTGTTGCGTGAAAACGTAACAAACAAACTCACATTCACATTTATAATATTAGTAAGGATTTACTTAAATTAAATACAGTAATGCCCCGCTTTACGCGAGGGATACGTTCCGGAAAAAATCGTGTTAGCTGAAATTCCCGCGACCATAGAGAAGTTGATGACTACATTATGTTTATACGCACTCTTTCGCGTAATTTAATAATAAATTTGAATTTCGCGTTAGAGTGAAACCGCACATAACGGGGTCGCGTAAAGCGGGGTATTACTGTATAGGTATTATATGAAGATTTTCCAGCAACAATGTTATTTGATTTACATAGGTAATTTAGCGTACGTTCAGCAAACCTTGGTTACTGCTAACGAATTGCTGTATTTAAAGTAAAATTGATGTTTGTTTTCAAATATAACACGAACATATGTAATAACTTACTTTTAAATATCAATTTTGTTTGTTACAATTACACTTTGTATTGTTCAGTTGGACGGATCACGTCGAATCGTGGTACACCTGTTTCCCTTTATTCTTCGGCTGTTTCCGCTTACGTTCGAAGTTTTATATCTAGATCCATACACACGCTGCACCTTATAGGGTAGACTGAGATTATGGGACTACTGCTAGCAAACTGATTCCCAAAACGCGACTAGTTAAAAAATTGTGGTACTACCCCTGGTTTTTTATAAATATGAAGATTTATGCGTTGTATATCTATAAAGTAAGTTACTATTAAAAATAATTAAACTAAGAGACAAGTCAACATATACATATACAAGTAATATGAACTAAAATTGTAAAAAAATGCATTCGAAATAAATAGTTTTATTTTTGTGTTTGTTTTCACGTAATTATTTATCATAAAAATGTCTAGTTGTGCAATGTATAAAGTTAGTACTTACCCTTTCGCTAATCAAATTTGTTTTAATAGATGTTTAAGATTGACTTTTTTTCAATAACATATATACAATACGTCTTCGTAAGGATTTTTTTAATTAACGGTCATATTTTTTTAATTACCCTTTCGAAAATTTAAAAAAAGTAATCGGAGTTCTGGGGGCCCCCTAAGAGTTCTAGAGTTCTCTATTAATTAAAAAAATAGTTCCGTTCATTAAAGTGGTCAAAACACTAATTAAAGTTTAGAGATAAATTCACTAATTCCGACTTCAAGATGCTATAACTTTTTTATTTTTGCTCTGATCAATTTCATTTCTTCAGCGAATTGATAGAACTCTTAAAGTGGTATCCAGAACTCCAAAGAAAATTGCTGATTTTTAAGAAAATTTTTTTTTCGTATTATAACTTAACGTAAAAAAATAAAATTTCAAAAGCCTATAACTTTTTTCTCTTAGCTCCGATCTACTTGATTTCTTCTAGAAAACGATAGAACTCTTGGGGGGGCCAACAGAACTCCGAAGAAAATAAGTGATTATTGAAAAATAAAAATTTTTTTCTAACAAAAACTGCAAATTTTAAAATTTCTTGTGTCAAACTCCCAGAACTTTTTTATTTTAGCTCTGATCGATTTCATTTCTTCTATGAATTGATAGAACTCTCAAAGTGGTATCCAGAACTCCAAAGAAAATTACTGATTTTAGAAAAAAAAATTTTTTTTCATTTAATTGCATAATTTAAAAAATGAAATTTCAAAGACCTATAACTCGTTTATTATAGCTCTGATCGATTTGATTTCTTCGACAACTTGATAGAACTCTCAAAGTGGTATCCAGAACTCCAAAGAAAATTGCTGATTTTTAAGAAAATTTTTTTTTCGTATTATACCTTAACGTAAAAAAATAAAATTTCAAAAGCCTATAACTTTTTTCTCTTAGCTCCGATCTACTTGATTTCTTCTAGAAAACGATAGAACTCTTAGGGGGGCCAACAGAACTCTAAGAAAATAAGTAATTTTTGAGAAACAAAAATTTTATTTTCTAAAAACTGCAAATTTTAAAATTTCTTGTGTCAAACTCCCAGAACTTTTTTATTTTAGCTCTGATCGATTTCATTTCTTCTATGAATTGATAGAACTCTCAAAGTGGTATCCAGAACTCCAAAGAAAATTACTGATTTTAGACAAAAAAATTTTTTTTTCATTTAATTGCATAATTTAAAAAATGAAATTTCAAAGACCTATAACTCGTTTATTATAGCTCTGATCGATTTGATTTCTTCGACAACTTGATAGAACTCTCAAAGTGGTATCCAGAACTCCAAAGAAAATTGCTGATTTTTAAGAAAATTTTTTTTTCGTATTATACCTTAACTTAAAAATATTGAATTTCAAAAGCCTATAACTTTTTTCTCTTAGCTCCGATCTACTTGATTTCTTCTAGAAAACGATAGAACTCTTGGGGGGGCCAACAGAACTCCGAAGAAAATAAGTGATTATTGAAAAATAAATTTTTTTTTCTAACAAAAACTGCAAATTTTAAAATTTCTTTTGTCAAACACCCAAAACTTTTTTATTTTAGCTCTGATCGATTTCATTTCTTCTATGAATTGATAAATCAAATCGATCAGAGCTATAATAAACGAGTTATAGGTCTTTGAAATTTCATTTTTTAAATTATGCAATTAAATGAAAAAAATTTTTTTTCTAAATTCAGTAATTTTCTTTGGAGTTCTGGATACCACTTTGAGAGTTCTATCAATTCATAGAAGAAATGAAATCGATCAGA
>JAPWLS010000911.1:0-27485 GCA_028551675.1 Tineola bisselliella
TAATATAACATTTATTATTGTAATCACTGTGCAATCTGATTTTAAATTATTATTCAATGTACAGGCTATGATTGACGAGTTTCTTGTGGTCTTCTTCTCGTCATACGCCTTTCCGAAGCCATTGTAGAGTCTAACGATGAGCAAGCGCACGCCTTTAGTGCCTATACTAATAAACTAATTTCATTTCAATTCAAAAACAATGAAATTTAGTCTCTAAATCGCAATGTAGGTAGGTATAGAAACGTATACAGTAAAATGTATTCTATATAGTCCACAGTAAGTTAACGCGTCTTTGTAACAGTTGCTGGACTACCCCGTTAAATTAAGATGAATCGCCTTCGCCCGAACTCGCGAGTTTGTTGAGTGGCTTCCCGATTTAGTCGAGTTATCCCCAGTAGTGAGATTAGTTTAAGCCGCTTCTACATGTATCATATTTTTAGCATAACTTTATTCGCACAACTCCCGAAGGTTAACTGCCAGAAAATGTCTAGAAACATTAAGGCTTGTATTTATCTATATATATAAAACTCAAAGGTGACTGACTGACTGACTGACTTAGTGATCTATCAACGCACAGCCCAAACCACTGGACGGATCGGGCTGAAATTTGGCATGCAGGTAGATGTTATGACGTAGGCATCCGCTAAGAAAGGATTTTGAAAGTTTGTATAAATCTTATTAGATTTATTTCGTTCATTATTACGCAGACGTAGTTGCGGGCAACAGCTAGTTTAGTTATAAAGCCTACAAAATTACATTAAAACTATATATTATAAAAAGGGGACTACATTAAAACTATATATTATAAAAAAGGGATAGATACTATAATATAAAACAAACTAATGAAAGTAAAGACTATGTATTCAGGCGACATACTTAAGCGCAGATTTTATCTCGAGCGTCTAACCCAGCGGTTCTCAAACGGAACACACTTTGAGAATGGCTGGTCTAAACTAACCCAAATTGGCCTTTTATAGTATTAATTTTAGTGTAACAAAAAGTATTCAGAAAATAAACGAACACTTTTTCAAGCTTACTCTATTCATCACTAACATCTCGCTTGCAGAAGTTAAGTTGGCACTCGATAAATAAATAAATAGATTCTTTATTGCAAAAAATAGTAATATTTTTTACATAGGCGAGCTTAATGCCGTCGGCATTATCTACCAGCTAACCTTTGTCGGTATGAGCGGTGATATTTGGTGCAATGAAAATAAAATAATAACTAAATATACACAATACATACATTACATAAAATAATATATACATACATATTATTTACATAGTATTAAATACATACATATTATTTACATAGTATTAAATACATACATATTTAATACATAAATATTTAATACTATGTCGATGATTTTTTTCTTTGCAAAAAATGTATTTCCACCTTAACCTTCTAGCTTTAGTGCACCCTACGCGATGGGGTTACAGCGACCGAGTGCCGTTCGTCTTGATTACATACATTAAGATAAGACGTTCGTGCTCTTTTTGTTTGTTTTATTGGTTCTTCTTTTGTTTTAAATTGAATAACGTTTTTAAATATAAATACATGAACAATCCCCATAATCCCAAACAAGGATGCCTATGGTATAAATCATGGTATAGATCAGGCCGTATTGTTAAGGCCCCAATTAGATTCGCATAGCTTGTAAAAAGGTGAGATGTTATAGTAAAATAGTAATCGATTAATAATTATAATCTTTGGTCTGGTATTGTAACCTACTCTATGGTTAATCTGAGTGTTCGGCTGTTGTAACGTAATGTCATATCTGTACAGTGAATTGAATATATGCATCTGAACTTATCCAGTTATATTATTACAATCACAATATAATAAATATCAACCGGTGGTCGCCGCGAAGCCATCTTCAATTCATTTACGTAACTTATAGTTTATAATTAAAAAATAAACTATTTTTGTTATTCCCTTAATAACAATTTTATGTGTTTTATTTATATCTATTGCACATTACTACAAAATAGTTGGTGGTCCATAGCAAGACAGTAACATTAGTAAAATAGTCCGCCGTTCATTACTAAAAGGTTGAGAACCGCTGTTATAAATCGAACTAGATATTGTTTCTGTCTTAATACCCATAGTTTAAGGCATGTATTTATTTATTATTAATGATATTTAAAAACAAAAAACACTAAACTAGTAAAACAATTGAAAGTCCAATATAAATATCCCGCCAAAAGTCCACGTCATCTTTCACACAAAACACTTAACGCCAATCATCGCGTCTGTCAACGCGCGTTTGTCGTCAGATCTAAATAAGTTCTTAAAATCGAGGGTGCTTTGTGATCCGAGTGGTATTTGAGAGAAAAAAATCACAATATTTTTTTTATATATAACTAGCTGTTGCCAGCGACTTTGTTCGCGTAGTAATGAAGATATAAAGTACTATGAAGTTTAAATTTCAACACAAAAAAGCAGTTATTGTGACATAACTGTAATAGTTAGACACATGGTATCGCACACTTTTTTGTAGATATTGATGTCCTCTATAAAACTGTAGTACATCACTTTCCTCTATTACCAATAATTTCCGCAGCGTACGTAATATGATAATTTTTTTTTCACACTTTGGGTTACATTATTGAAATTTTCATACGAAACGTTCATCAGGGATAATGTAGTATTCTAATGGTAAAAGACTTTTTCAAATCGGTCCAGTAGTTTCGGAGCCTATTCAATACATACAAACAAACAATCAAATGTTTCCTCTTTATTATATTAGTATAGATAATTACATCATAATTGAGATACTATAAGAAGACGGCATGTAGCGTCAGCATAAAAAGTCGATTCCCATAAAAGTGAAAGTCGATCTAGGTAATACACGCAACACTTAGAATCTAGACAACTTGGATACGTAATAAACGTGACGACACGTTTGAGAAGATTTCTAATTATATTCCGCGTGCATGTAAATTTTCTATAGGCGAGAGAGTCATCCCAGCTCTTAGTTTTCACTCGAGCAACTTTACGTGTTTAGAAATTACGCTCGAGGATACATTCACTGAGTAGAGTTCAACATCTCAAATGTCACTCAGCCGTCATTATTGCCGTGATTTTTGACCAATGATAATAATCCATTGCAACTGTCTGCTGTTACACGCATTTATAAGAAAGCGTTTCAATCGTTACTTATTGAAATATAAATAACAGAAATAAAAAATGCAAATTAAAGTTAATAATATATAATAAGCTTGGAAGTAGTCGGGATAACGAGAGAAGTGTGCCCTGTCAATTTGGACAGAGCACATTCGTCTCCTCAAGCCGGCATATGGTGGTAACAGTTGTCTATGCTCATGGACCGCACTCTAGCTTAACATCAGGCTATCAATAAAAAAAAAACTGAAAATATTACTATTTTATTTTAATTACTGATTAATGGTTGCCTTGTTTAAAGATTTATTATTGCACTCAAGTATTGATCAAGTGATCAAACCACGGACGGAATACGGACTTTAGTTCGAATAATCGTAAAGCGAATAATGCACCCGTTATGTTCTTAGAATAAGCAGCAAACACTTGCAACCGCAGTTGCGGAGCCTCCATGAGCGTAATCCGATTTCCAAGACACACCACCTGCCTGCATTCCACAATAAAAGCTACTTAAAAAGCTCTCTCACTAATGAAAATTCTATTATTATCACTGTACCTTTTCTAAGCTTTGTTACGTACTAGCTTTTATCCGCGGCTTCGAACCCATTTAAATCATTTAATAAGTATCAGATATTTCAATAGAACTATACTCAATATTTTACTATTGTCAATTGGAAACTATAGTAAAAAATAATTTATTTATTTTTAACAAAAACTATCCCATGTTACTTCTAGTACCTCCAAAAATATGTGTACAAAGTTTCATGATGATCGGTTAAGTAGTTGTTGCGTGAAAACGTAACAAACAAACTCACATTCACATTTATAATATTAGTAGGGATAGGGATACAAATATTACGGATAAAATACATATATATATATATTTTATTGTTCTTTAATTAATATAAAAGACTTTATGCGGCTTAATTTGCGGTTTATTAAATTTTTAATTCAGCATTTTGAAAGCTTTATGGACATGATTATTGCAACAACGACGATTTTCAAATGGATACAGTTTTTGTAGGTATATAAGCGATATAAAGAAAGACAAACGATCGCGGTGTCGTGAACAGCAAAGGAGATATCTGCATCCCTTTCACACATGCCTCAACTTCAACACGATACTAATACAGTTATCCCTTTCTAATGATTGTTTCTTCCAGTCCAAAGTCCAAACTATAATATATAAATTATTTTATATTGTTTAATATATTGTCTTGATTTTGTTTTAACTTATTCGAGAACACGATTTAAATAAATACTACTACAATACACGCATGTTAGAGAATTAGATTCTAAATCGAAAAATATGTACCTATACTATTGAATACAAAAAGTAGGCAATTGTTTCGAGGACTAGATGTTGTCTTCGTGCTGATATTCATAGCACAGATTGCCATAGCTTAGTATCAGTGGGCTTATCACGAATTTTAGTCTGGCTTTCGAACCGAGTTCGCTTCAAGCGATTTGTATGGAAATTTGAGCAGCGCCACCGCGTGCGGATTTGGAACTATAATATTTTAGATACTTTTTGTTAATTTTCGAACGTCTCGATCTTTCGTTCATTTGATAGATTGCTGGTGCTCGTTAGTCATTAGTAAAAATTCATGATCCCGATTGCTAACGGATCCGTTTTACTTGTGACAGCTCGATTCGAAAGCCAGACTAAATTCGTGATAAGCCCACAGAACATGTGTCAGACCTCACAAACGTCCACTCTACCACTATTCCACACAAATATATGATGCCTATACAAGTTCGAAGGGGATCGTTTTTAAGCACTGGTAATAAAATACATACACCTGTAAATATTAATAATCTACATCACACACGAGTGAGATTTAATTAAATATCGAAACGGCTGTCCAGATCGAGACAAATTGCCAACGCACGACCGCAACGAATACTCGCATCTGCCCTAAACGTGATACGGGTCAAATTACTCCAGCCACCAGCGCATGCAACAAATCACGTACGGTCACAGCAGCGGAACAGTGCGGGACAGGTTGCAATAATAGGCATTGTGTCGATTCGGAGCGTATTGCAACGAGTCAGGTGAAATTATGCACTTTATATATATATACAGTTGCTATGCTAGCTTAAGTGAAGCAATGTACACCATCCAGATCGTGTTTCCCAACGTGGCCTCCACGCAATTTGATTGTTAAGGGGGGAATTCGAAAATGGACTCGACACAAGTTTAACCCTTGAGCTTGATTAATGATTTGCTAGATTTCGGTGCCAAATTTAACGAAAAAAGCAAATTGCGGTAAATAATTTCGCTTGACGAGACCAAAATATCAACTGGATGTTTGGTTACATGGGGTGAGCATAAGAATTTTAGATAGGCTAAGGCGCATGGCACAAAAAATGTTTGGAAACACTGTTCTATATTGTTAGTTGATCCCGAAACTCGACCAGATTACTTCACGGCTGTACAGTCGAACCTGGATTAGTGAGACAACTCTATAAGCGAGAATAATGGTCAGGTTCCGTCACTTTTAACCCCAAATATCTCTATGAGTGAGAATTTCTTACTCTAGACCTGTGTAATTTACAATAATATTTCAGTAGAAATCTCAAAACTAGCAAGTCGACTTAAACGCCATGTTTCTCGATTTTTATTAACCTCTATAAGTGAGTAACTACTCCCAAACCTTCGTAACCGAGAATAATATTCGGGTGCCTTGAAATATCGCTTATCCAGGTTCGATTGTATTTGAAAATTATGGTACTACCCTGAAAAGGAGTTTCGATGGGAAATTTAAAACACATATTCAAGTCTCAAATAATTAATGGCGGATCAAAACAAACAATACTCAAACAACGAAGCGTTCAATAGTGCGAGTACACGTCCAGAAACAACTCCGGTTTAAGTACGTGAGGTCAGAGTGGGGCGGGTTGGCTTCGTCTACGTGACACACTGAGGGGTGGCATTCAGAAACCGAATCCAGTTGTGTATTAGAACGTGATGGTGTTCTTACTGGAAGACGATATATGCAACAGCGAGTTAGATATTTGTATAAGCTAATTAACCATTACAAAATGGATGCTAAAACTGATGTTGAGAAAATATGTATTAGGAGTAGAAAGAAGACCTACCTTGCACGAACCGAAATGCTTGGCAGGCCTACCCGTCGTTTGATGTTGCTGGTTCAATTGTTCTAATCTCAACACATGCAAAGTTCGGTTCTGCGTTACCCGCCTTGATATTAACTGAAATTTTGCTTGCACACACGCGTACTGACAGAGTGACAAGCAAAATAAGAGTAGTACAGCGCCCAGTATTTTAAATAAATATGCGTGCGAGTAGTGTAAAAAATGGCGTTAACAACCAGTTAAAAGTGAATTAATAGTAGTCAGATGAATAATCCAGATCGTAATATAAAATATCAGGTCACATCTGGAACCAGACATTTCCATAGATCAAGAAACAAGACCCACTCCAATCATTATAACTAAAAACAAATACCACCTCACCCGTTCAACCATAAAATCGAATTACAAATCAACCGCTTCGATTAATTACGCGCAAATTCGTTAATTTATTGTCCAATTTGAATTAAGAACGAGTATACAATTTCATTCGTTCATTCATTCAATAATATTCATTTGTTTATTATTACATATTACAATAGGCATTCGTCCTATGAAATATGCTTTTTGAGTTTAAAATTATAAGAAAATAATAATAGTTAGTAATAATAATAATCAATATTATTAAATCAGCCATTCTCAAAGTGTGTTCCGCGGAACCCTAGGGCTAAAAATACTGCAAAAAATACCCACCAGAGGGAGATTATAAGGTTACATCTAAATATTCCAACTAAATATTACATTGCAATATGATTATTCATAAATACATATAAATCAGTTTTTATAATTATATTAAGGCTTTTTCCTTCGCTAAAAAAGTTTGAGAACCGCTGGATTAAATCATCCAAAATAAACGTCAAATCCTCGCAAAGACATCTATCTCCGCTCATTAACAAATATTTGACAAGTTTATTTTCCTTTTAAATATTACTCATCAAAATTAAAATGAATTGAAGATAGTTTAGGTAAGCTCGAAAACCCATAAATCCCAACAAAAGTTGAAACAACAAATCCCTACAAGTGAAACCGGCCGGGCGCCCCAGCAGCGATTCGTAAGCGACCGCAAAGTGAAAAATCACAACGACAAAACCCATCAGCCCGTAATAATCTTTAGGTAATAAAGCCCCCTCCCTTCTGTCCTTCAAAGGGTATTATCAAACTGCACACTATATTTTTCGTCACAATGTAAAACTTGACACACTTTACATATTTATTTATTAATAATATTACATTATGTTCAGCATTGAGTTAGCCGCAGTGTTTGTTATGAAGCTTTTTAAATATTGTGGATTACTTCATAGTATTATTATTTTCTTTTTTTTGTTTATATAAAATCTATTATAGTGTTTAATGCCTAGTATGGGACCATCGAAAACCATATTATGTATTATTCTTAAATAATTAAAAAATAAAAATAAAACATAAATAAAATAAAATTACATTTGGTGGTATAACAATTATATAAAAAAAAGAAAACATTAAACAATAGTGTTATAATCATGCCATCGTATAATTAATTGATTTTTAATTGAATACTTGTATTGGAACTATCAATTCAATATAAAAAAATAAAAATAAATTGACATTTGGAACTGTCACAGTAGGAGTTTCAGTGAGTACATCATTGCTGTTTCAACTTTAGTCAGCTAACGTTGGCAGTATCTAAAATGATTTCAGAAAGGCATATGACGAGAAGCTCACAAGAAACTCGCCAAACATAGCTTGTACAATATAATATTAGTATTTTTAATAGCAGTCAGGTAATTTTTTGCTTAATTTACAGCATTATTATAACCTATATATTACATCGCCTTTGCACTGGATACCCATCATTAGTTACCACATAAAGCCATCTGAAATACATTCAAACAAACAAACAAAGCAACCCTTCAGAACGTAACTCTAAATAACAAAAAACATGACAATCCGTTCTAAACTAAACCGACGTGGAGTTGGAGTCGCGAAGTTTCGCCCCGGACCCGCCGTAAGACCTCACCCGTTTGAAGATTATGGTTTGAGATTTGCAACAAACACACAAACTCACTTTCTAAGCCGTAGTACAGTACAATATGTACTGCTTTGAGTTGTTTTTTTTTTTTTTTCAATTAAAAACACGACCTGACAGATAATCTGTTCGTCTCCTCAAGCCGGTATAATGGAAGCGACTATTGCACCTTAACCTTTAACTACTGAGATCGAGGCCTCTCAGATTTTGAGAAAATAAAATTTTTGAATTACTCTAATTAGTTAATTTGTTGATTTTTTAAAATAATTTTATTTATTCTTGCTGATTTATGATCTCATGTGAGATTTTCCAAAAAAAAGCTAAGTGTTTTCTAAATTTTGAAATTATTAGTTAATTATGTAGAAATAGATTTAAAAAAAATATATTTTATTTTATTTAAATACATCCACTGAAACTAAATATTAAACACTAAACCCAAAAGATTTTTAAATACAAGCACATATATATGTACGGGTCTCTGAGGCCCCCACGTCAGTGTTTACGTGAAATTAAATCCACCTCAGTAGCTAAGGTTAATAGGCTAAAATTTCTTCTATTATAACATTCTAATAACATGGTAGAATCTACAAAATCGCAATTTCACAGTAGAGCTATTTAAAGTTGTTATTGTGCATAGTTTGTTCATGTAGATTCTTAGTTGTTGTATTGAGTATCTCAGAAATTAAAAATAAAAAAAAAATTTTTTTCATGAGATTAAGAATTATATTTAGAAGCTATTTCAACAAAAAAAAAAAAACTAAACTTGCCTTAATATTATTTTCGACTATGTCAATAGAACCCGATGATATATTAGCGGAAAACCTCGTTCGAACGATCGTCTTATTCGGAACGGGTCTATTTCTATAAATAATCACCAAAATCCATTTTAACCGAAACACAATCCCATAGTGTAAAACATCAAAAGCGTACATTCAATACGTTATCTCCCCGCGCACATTAACGTCGATCATGTTCCAACGTTTTCTTTGGCATGCTCTATGCGAGGGGGCGGTATTCTAGTGTGTTCGAGTAAGATCATTTAATAAAATCTATATCATAACATCAATAACAATATTAAACGCCAATCTATACTAATATTTTAAAGATTAAAGTTTTGTATTTTTGTATGTTTGTAACGAATTAGCATTCAAATGGTGAACGAATTTTTGAAATTGGTCCAGTAGTTTTTGAGCTAATTCGTTAATATATAAGTATAATATTATAATTTTTATATATTTGTCCCCGACTTCGTTCGCGTAATAATAATGATGTAAAGTACTAAGAAGTTTAATGATGTTTCACATTTCAGTCAACAAAAAATGCCTATCACATCCCTGTCGCAAAATCCTTTCTTAGAGGATGTTTACTAACTACGTCTCTGCCGAATTTTTTCCTATAATTTATATAGTCTATCAGTGATAATGTAGCATTCAAATGGTGAACGAATTTTTGAAATCGTTCCAGTAATTTTTGAGCTAATTCGTTACAAACATACAAATCTTTCATCTTTATAATATTAGTATAGATGTAAATTGCCATAACTAATAAGTGCAAACCGAATATAACTCAAGCGTTTAGTTCTTGCTAAAACACAGAGAGACACCTAAGCGAGTAGCATCGAAACGCTCTTCCTGCGAAATGGGATATCGTCGTCGCGTTCCGTTAGCGAATCGACAATGATTGACGTACGGTGTCGGTGATAATCTACGTCCGTGTTTCGGTTTCAGGAACTAGAGCAGTTCGCTTACAACGTTTTGGAATCCTAGCGAAGCTAATACAAAATAGAATTTACTACGCTTAGTCTATTTCAGCGGTTCTCAAACTTTTTTGGCGAAAGAAAAAGCCTTAATATAATTATAAAATACTGATTTATATGTATTTATGAATAATCATATTGCAATGTAATATTTAGTTGGAATATTTAGATGTAACCTTATAATCTCCCTTTGGTAGGTATTTTTTGCAGTATTTTAGCCCTAGGGTTCCGCGGAACACCACTTTGAGAATGGTTGGTCTATTTTATAATTCACTATGTTAAACTGGTATAGCACTTAGTTTGAGATCAGGCCGACAGAGGTCGTCATGTTAATATTAATTAACAT
This sequence comes from Tineola bisselliella, assembly GCA_028551675.1. Taxonomy (NCBI): domain Eukaryota; kingdom Metazoa; phylum Arthropoda; class Insecta; order Lepidoptera; family Tineidae; genus Tineola; species Tineola bisselliella. Next base: position 10,325 of record JAPWLS010000911.1, read on the forward strand.
TGTATTTTAAAAAGCCACGTAAAGTACACCCTTTCCTTCACAACAAAGCGAAGGGGTGAACGGGGTAGGGCACGAAACATCAAAAATCGGATTTGTTCAGCGTCGACTTTTTACCTCCTTTCATTTTAAGTTAGAAACTTTTGACGACACAATCGCACCATTAATTATTTACCGTCTAAAGACTTCTTGAAAATTATTTTAAATGCCACCAGTCGCACAGTATACAGTAAAACAACTATATAAGCGAAGTTTGATAAAAAAGCTTGGATACAACCAATATCATTTTATATTTACCCATAGGTATACAATAAGATGACAATGCCCCTATACAGCAGCTATTCTTCTACATCATAGTAGATTTATTATATATTATTATGACATTAGTATGTAAGTAGACAATGCCAGTATACAGCAGCTAAATCAAATTGATAATTAATAAATTTCATTTATATTTGTATTGACGAGTAAAAACGCTCTATTGGAGTCCATTTACTAAAAGTAAATAAATTTAAAAAAAAGTTCGCAAGTTAATTGGGCCGAGACGAGTTCTAACAAACTATCTGTTGAGATTAAAAACAATTTTTTTAAGCTTATAATTAACAAAAAAAAATGACAACTTTAATAATACAATGGAACGTTATTACGTCTCTATCTATCTTTTAAAAAAAAAAAATCAAAGACGTAAGTATACTACTCACTGTATAGTGTCAGGGGGGCTACTCAGGCAAATCCGAAGTTTCGTGATACGGCCGTCACCTATGTAGCTTACGTGAATTTTGACATATAAGACCAAAATAATTCCTGTCAAACGTCCGTAAAGTCGCTGTCAAATCCGTAATTTCGTGAATGATTACGTAAGTGTTCCTGAGTAGGAAACATCCGTATTTTGGTTGGTCTACTTTCGTACACGACTACTTCTAAGCTAATATGAGAACGCACCTCCACCATCACAACTTACTTAGATAGCGGTACAACCATCACCAGTCTGCCGACGACTCCCTTCCAAGCCGTCGTAATGATAACAAACAATGGAACAGGTAAATCTAGTGAATATCAAGGAAGTGAGAAGGGAAATGTCGGTGCAATAAATTATGCACCAACAAAGGTTTCACTATAAATCCTTACTAATTAATACACTTAATGCAAAAGTGGTACTCTCTGTTCGTCTGTTACGTTTCCACTACTAACCTTTTTTTATAAATCAGACATCTTACAATACAGATTGCTAGGGCTATATAAATTATCAAGTTGGGTCTTATTAACGTTTATTTTTTTAAATTCAGTTGTTTTTTTTGTTACTAATTCTATGTACAGGCTATGATTGACGAGTTTCTTGTGGTATTCTCGTCATAAGCCTTTCCGAAGCCATTGTAGAGTCTAACGATCAAGCCTTTAGTGCCTATGTTAATAAACAATTAACATCACAAATGAAGTAGCGCCATCTATCCGTGAAACAAAACACTATAATAATTATGTAGATTACGAATCTGTCTATTAAAACAGAATTTGGTTTAGTTAGTTGCTAACCGGTAAATGCAGTTACTGCGGCCGTACCCCCTAACAGTCATAAATTACACGGAAAACTTTGACAAAATTACTCAATGCTGTACGCTAATATGATTACGTATCTATTTAGACTCCACTTAGTGTTTCAGGCTTAATCTAGATCTACTGAATTGAGTTTATTCAGTGGCGTCATTTAATCAAATACAAAAAAAAACCCTTCTGGCTCTCGAGCCTTATCAAAATCTCCAGTAATTTAGTAACCTGCAATTCTTTGAAGGATTATTTGTAGCTCTCGATAAATGTACCCGAGTTTCCTTTTCCGTATGTGTTTCAAAATGTCTTTTAAATTACTGACAACAAATATGAAAGACTAAGTGCTACGTTACTTTAATATCTTTTTTACATACGTATGTAATTGTAGCTCGCGAAAAATTTCAAATTTTTGAAAAAAAATTGCTCCGACTATCAAGAAGCTTAGCCACCACTGGCATATAACGAAAAGTAATCACAAGAAACTCCCCAATCATAGTCTGTACAATATAATGTTAGTATACTCGTAAACACATTTTTAACAATATATCTTAATGATCCAACTCGCATTCTAATAAAATACAACATAAACCTTCGCCGAGACGCAAGAAAAGCACAAAAGAAGCATCCCACTTCCGCGCTTTAAAAAAAGAAGCTCACAAAGATTGCATTTACATGCTAATGTCGAAAAAAAATTGCGTTTTGCACGAAGGTAACTCTCTCGTCATAAAACTGTTGTCCTACGTGTCTCAAGCGACTATTAGCTGCAGACATTTGCTTGTAATACCTTAACCTTCATACGCCGTGATATAAACAAACAATTGATATATTTTAAAACATAATCGTTTTAGAATTTAGATGAATAATCAAGAACGTCATCCATCATTTTTACCCTTTGTGAAATGAATCCATGTGCTAAATTAGAATGTATGAATTTAAGAGTGGTAGGCAGACTGATGATGGCATTAGCCCCGTATGCCGTCCTGGGGAAGTACCACCACTTTCAAGCGGAACACCCGTGAAGTGACCTAGTCGCGTTTCGGGATCAGCTTGGAAGTAGTCGGGATAACGAGAGGAGTGTGCCCTGTTCATTTGGACAGAGCACATTCGTGTCTGTGGTAACAGTTGTCTATGCTCATGGACCGCACTCTAGCTTAACATCAGGCGGAGTCAATAAAAAAAAGAACAAAACATTCGCACCATTGAAGATGATACATAAATATAAATAAATATCGAATGTTTATAAGAATGCTATTTTCTAGTATAACTAATTACACTAAGTATTATATATATATATATATATATATATATATATATATATATATATATATATATATATATATATATATATATATATATATATATATATATATATATATATACACTAAGTCTTCTAGCAGTTTTTATATATTATATATTTCTATCCCTAACCGGGGTACCCAGTAGGATAGATTTCCGAACCTAGTACAGGGGTCCTTGCTATTTTTATGTACAAAAATTATCTATTAATAAACCATTTTTTTGTTTATTTTTTTATATATTAACTGGAGTTTTGGTGTCCATATAAAATTATTAATAAAAAATGAATCAATATTTGTAAAAATGTGTCGCAACTCACAACAAACCGCACACGTAAGCCAACAAAAAAGAAAAGCCGTCCTATTTAAATGACTGAAAATTAATAATTATTTTTTTATTCTCGCACCCGAACAATACAAAGGCACTTCGAGTTACCCATGACCACTTTAATAAAGACCCGCAGCGGAGGTAAAAAAGAAACCCGCTTTCTTTCCTATCTAAAATGTTAATTTCTGCGAGTGCCTTTTGTCTCGATTTTCCTCGCGATATTTATAACAATTTCAATAGTCATTTATAAGAATTCTCACGAGGACACGACGAGAGGAAACAAAAGAAGAAGAAGAAGAAAAAAGTTGAATTCCACCTTTTAGTGTGAAAAACAAAAAATTCTATTAAACGAACAAGAACGATATTTTATAAATACCGAATGGGACGCGGGAACCTCCCACATTTCAAAAAATCAACTACTAATGCGGCGGTTTATGCGGTAAGGAGGTGTGAGGAAAATCAGTCAAACCTGATGGTGATGTAGCTCGCTGATCTCCTCGGATTTTGAATGGATATATATTGCGCTGGTTTACACTATCTTCAAATCCTTCCCACACGACAGATTACGAGGTTTTGACTTCTTCGCGGGTGGTGGCGTCACATTTCAGCTGACTGATAGGCTTCAGGAAAGGACGCGGAAAGTAGGGGTGATAGAGGGTAGTTTATGCGTACGTGCGAGTTTGTGAGTGGTGCAGGTGGGTGTATGTATGTGTTATTTGAATTCAAACCCGGCGGCGCGACCAACTACTAATGTGTAAATTTAAGGCAACAGGATCTACACTAAATGTGAATATATATAACCTTATTAGCAAATATATATATTTTAATATATCATATAGTTTTATTATACCAGCCTTTTGAAATGTGGGAGTTTCCCGTGCCCCATTCGGTATATATATATGCCTATATTTTTATACTACCCTGTACTACATACCCTGTATTATTGATATCAGCACAAGAACAGCACAAACATATAATATAATAGTAAGACTTTCTTAACCTTCAGTTACTGTAGTGGATTTAATTTCCTCAGCCTCAGAGACCCGTATATATATATATGCTAGTATTTAAAAATCTTTAGTGTTTTTAGGGTTTAGTGTTTAATATTAAGCTTCAGTGGATGTATTTAAATAAAATTAACATATTTTTTTATAATCTATAATATTTGTATATAATTAACTATCATTTCAAAATTTACAAAACACTTAGCATTTTTTGGAAAAAATCACATGAGATCATAAATAAAATTATTTAAAAAAAAATATATTTTATTTTCTCAAAACCTGACCACCTCAGCAGTTAAAAGTTAAAATTAAATCCAATATTTCGATCGAGAATAGAACCTTAAAACTATATAAGTCGAAAAGTAGAATATCATCGGAGTGCAGCGTCCATAATAAATGAGGCAAACCTGCGGACAAGAGAGCTATAAATCACAATGCATTATTTGCATTTCTATGATTTATACGACTTGTATCCTATGAACCGAGTAAACAAATATTCAATACTCTTCATTTGTTATAACTAAGGTTAATCATTTAGTGATATTCCTTCATATATTTACTAGTAGGTGTATGTGTGCCATCAGCCATTCTCAAAGTGTTTTCCGCGGAACCCTAGGGCTAAAATACTGCAAAAAAATACCTACCAAAGGGAGATTATAAGGTTACATCTAAATATTACATTGCAATATGATTATTCATGAATACATATAAATCAGTTTTTTATAATTATATTAAGGCTTTTCCTTCGCCGAAAAAGTTTGAGAATCGCTGGTATAAATTATAATCAATTGACGTCACATAAGCAAACAAAACGTGTTTCCATGCCCTCAATAAACAATAAAACCGTTTTACAACGAAACGTGCACAAACAACAGCGGCTAAAAATAACAATGTAACAAACAGCATCAAAGAAAAAGAAATCATCTATTTTATTGATTCGATACGAACGAACACCACACGAGTGTTGAGAAACATTGCATCAAAGTCTAATTTTAAAACTCGAAAATAGGTGACTATGTCGATAAAACAGGAAACAATATTATCTATTTGAAAAAAGAATACTTAATATACAGAGAAAACAATTAGATCAGAGCGATTGAAGCGAAACACAAACAAAACACGATTAAAACGTCACACGGTATCTCACGCGACAGAATTATAACCAAGCCAAGCACACCGACCGGTCAGGGTCACCACACTATTTACAAAAAAACTGGTTAACTGGTTGCCCCACTCGAGACGATTAGTACAGCGTGGACCGTCGCCCGGGACGCACGGATGAGTTTCACGGGCAAGGTCGTCATCGTGACCGGCGCCTCGTCCGGAATCGGTGCCGCGACAGCGATACTCTTCGCGGCACACGGCGCAAGAGTCACGCTGGTCGGAAGAAACGAGCAGAGGCTGCACGCGACGGAAGCAAAATGTGTGGAGACAAACGGATCGCAAATGCTTTCAATCGTCGCGGATTTACTACACGAAGGTAGTTGCGAACTTGTCGTAAAAAGAACAGTGGAAACATTCGGCCGGATCGACGTACTAGTGAACTGCGCCGGTAAAGCGATACTAACGTCGCTGTTCGAGGACTCGATGGAAGCGTACGACGAACTGTTCAAACTGAACCTGCGCGTGCCCTATCTATTAACGCAGTTGTCGCTTCCGCATCTTGTGAAAACGAAAGGGAACATCGTGAACGTGATCGGAGCGGCTATGAGAACGAAGCCGGGTTTCTTGCCTTACGCGATGGCGCGAGACGCACTCGAGAGGTTCAGCAAATCGGGGGCGGTGGAGCTGGCGGCGGAGGGGGTGCGGATGAACTCCGTGCGGCCTGGTATAACCAGGACTAACTTCCTATCCAACTTCAATATAGACGAAGACGTGATGCCGTCGACGTATGCTTATTTAGCTAAGGATTTGCCACATAAACGCATAATTGAGCCGGAGGAGATAGCTCACATGATTCTGTTTGTCGCGGGTGACACCTGTCCCAATCTCAGTGGGACCACATTGGACGTCGACGGCGCTGCATCGATGGCTTGTTGAGTTCCATTGTGATATTGACTGTTGAATGATTGTGTCGTTTATTTCTTTAATAAACACATGACTTGTTTATAATTTAAAATTGCATCATCATTGTACTTAAATAATATAGTTAGTTTTATTTATAGAAGAACGTATGTGTAAATATCGGTCAGGTTTATTATGTATGTTAAATTATGCTATTTAGATATGCAATAAGGTCATATAGAGGTGGAATTTACTATAGGTACATATATTTTGTTAAGAGAATATTTCTTTCTAGTTTTATTTCTATACAACCGGTCGTACCACCAATACTAATGTAATTTGTAGGCAGACTGATGGTAGCCATCAAACACCACTTTCAAGCCTAACTAGCACAGGGTAGGCGAACCTTAATGCGTTAATGTACTAATTTTTCTAAAAAAAACGTTCAATGAGGTCATCATAGACGTGCCATCAAATACTTTTGACTTTTGGATTGGAAAAATAATAATAACTCAAAACTTTTAATTTACTACAAAAAAGGCATATTTTGCAATGTTTAATTACACGCGTAATTTAAATCGCTCGTCATAAAATACCTACTTGACACTTTATTCTTAGTGAATAATGAATTTCTGACGTACGTGACGTACCCAAAATATTGTGTCGCGCTCGCGTGCCATTGGTTCGTCACCCCTGGACATATCGGAAGGAATCGCAATCCTTTGAGAAGTAGTTGGTTATGTTGTGAGAAAAAAAAATCAATAATATGTATATGAAACACTACAACTATTTGTAATAAAAAAAACAACACCAAAATTCATTGAATTACACCGGATTTATTTGAAGCCTTAATTGAATCACCCGATATAATACGATGAGCTAACTACGTCTTGACTCTCGAAATCCAGCAGTTAGTACCAATAAACATACTAACATTGGGACTGTACTTTCGACCTCTTTTAAACACATAAAAAATTGTTATTAATTTTTTTTTCATACATTTTCATCTCATGCATTGTCACGGTCCGAAGGTTGTTCATTTTTTTGTAATTCCACCGCCTTTTTGTGTGTTTTTTGTTTCATTCAAAGTTTACATCGGTCTTTTTAATTAGTATACGTAACGTTTACGAGACAAAGAAAGCGAGCGATCGTATGGAAAGAGAAACAATAAAACATCAATTAATCAAGTAAGTACATAAAAGTGCATTTACATATCATACTTAAATACTCACATAGGTAATTGCAGATACAGTAGTACCCCGCTTTACGCGACCCCGTTATGCGCGGTTTCACTATAACGCGAAATTCAAATTTATTATTAAATTAGGTATTAGTATCCGTCTCGAAAAAAAAACAAACAAAATTAAAAAAAAACAAATGAAGAAAGAAAAAAAAATTCAACACACCATCCAATACTCCCCCTCCCCTAACTTCAACCCCCCCCCCCACACACACTCCTTTCGAATTGTCACGTGAAAGTGAAATAGGTGTTAGAAAAAATAAATAAATAAACAGCACTCTATAATAATAAAACAAAAATGAATCACGCAATGATAAAACAATTCATTAATATAATTAATTTTAATAAATAACAAAACCGATAAAGATTCAATAAATATCATTTAATTTAATTGAGTACTCTCGCAATTATAACGTAAAATTTACTAATTAACAACAAAAACGGCTACAAAAATCAAAAATCAAAAGCAGCCCAACGTGGTCGCAAACCGCAAAACTTAATTAGTTTAAAAAAACTACACCACTACTGCGACTATTATTTCGTTTAATTCAACTAGAACTCGCGTTTGCCGACAATGATATAATTAGTAAGCCGAATAAAAGAGATTTAAATTGTTTAAATCAGCCATTCTCAAAGTGGTATTCCGCGGAACCCTAGGGCTAAAATACTGCAAAAAATACCTACCAAAGGGAGATTACAAGGTTACATCTAAATATTCCAACTAAATATTACATTGCAATATGATTATTCATAAATACATATAAATCAGTTTTTTATAATTATATTAAAGCTTTTTCCTTCGCCAAAAAAGTTTGAAAACCGCTGGTCTTTTCTTTTCCACCTGATGTCTTGCTTAACATCTACTAGCTACTAGGGACTAGTAATCACAACCCTTAAGCCGGCTCTTCACACTGCAAACTCTTCTATACTATTTAATAATAATAATAATAATAACAAATTATTTATTGCATAAAAAAAAACAAAAGGAGAACTTAATTCCTTTAGGCATTTTCTACCAGTTAACCTTTGTGAGATGTAAGCGGTAATGTAAATCGTGCAAAAGGCATACATTACAGTGGGCTTATCACGAATTTAGTCTGGCTTTCGAATCGAGCTGTCACAAGTAAAACGGATCCGTCAGCAATCGGGATCATGAATTTTTACTAACGACTAACGAGCACCAGCAATCTATCAAATGAACGAAAGATCGAGACGTTCGAAAATTATTATAACAAAAAGTATCTAAAATATTGTAGTTCCAAATCCGCACGCGGTGGCGCTGCTCAAATTTCCATACAAATCGTTTGAAGCGAACTAGGTTCGAAAGCCAGACTAAAATTCGTGATAAGCCCACTGGAAGTCCACTAGTGCCCGGATCAACTAAAGACGGTGTATGGTCACATGACGGACTCCTTCCTTCACCTTTGATCTGTTGTGTTTTGTTTGATGTACCAACAAAAATACGTCTACTTGAGCGAATAAAACAAAACAAAAAACAATGGCAAGCGACACGTGGAGTTATAAGTACCTATATTAATATCACGTGACCTTGTCTGTCTGTTTGTTTGTTTGTCAACTTGTAATCAACAACGATAATGACTTTAAAATTGAGATAAAAATATTTTTATTATTAAATAATGAAACTGAAAAACTAAAACTTATATTTTATTAGCGCATGTATTTATTAATAACCCAAATTATTTGTGTATTTTTTTTTTATTGTTGGACACGACATGTGACCTCCAGTGGCCTGATGTAAAGCTGCACTGGAGGTCCATGAGCGCTGACGACTGGAAACCAAGTATTTTGCTCCATACTAGTTATAGCATCTAATTTCTCAAAGATTAACTGGCAGAAAATGCCTAATGACATTAAGGTTAGGCTTTTATCCAATTATTATATACCGCAGTCTCCATAAATAAATCTATTGCAGAATCATATCAACGACGTCAGAGACGAAATTAAAGGACGCAATATACGAGTCTTAAGCCAATATTAACAGAACACTAATACGATAAGCGATGTAAATAATAAAGAAAAAAAAAATCCTTTCAAACCCGGATCTTAACAGAAGGAAGTTCAAAAAACCCGGATACACCCAACCCCTGAGAAAACACACCTGAACACCACCAAACATTAGCAAAAAAAGACGATAAAAGTTCAATAAACCGCGACGCAAATACGCACAAATCAGACTTGTAACGCTTACATAACCATTATCAGAGTGATAGATAACAACTAAACACGACCAACGAACATCAGTACAAGGCAGACGGCAAATCGCGCGGACGTCGATCATGGATTTCTGTAACAAAGTCGTCATAGTCACGGGCGCCAGTTCCGGCATCGGAGCAGCGGCCGCGACTCTATTCGCGACATACGGCGCCATACTAACACTGGTCGGGAAGAACGAGAGCGGCTTGCAGAAAGTAGCGACCGAAAGCAAACCAAAGAATTACTTATGCCTGGCCCTAGACTTGACTCATCCCGGAAGCTGTGAGGCCGTGATAGAAAAAACAGTCGAAACTTTTGGAAAAATCGACGTGCTTGTAAATGGGGCGTCGAAAATAGCCCTTTCGAGTATCGGTGATCAATCGATGGAAGTGTTCGACGACATGATAGCCATTAACCTGCGGGTGCCTTACAAGATGACCCAACTCGCAGTGCCTTATTTGATAAAGACAAAAGGCAACATCGTAAACGTCGCGTCTTCGATGACGCGTCGTTGGAAGCGCGGTTTCCTTCCCTACGCGTTGTCGAAGAGCGCTCTGGAACGACTAACGAAACTCGGTTCGGCCGAATTGTGCAGCGAAGGCGTGAGAATGAACACGGTGAGTCCGGGAGTGACGAAGGCTAATTTGCTAGCGAATTTGAATGTGAGCAAATCGTGCAGCGATTACATAAAGAAGACCATGAAAGACGAGTTTCCTAATGGCAAAGTGATCGAAGCTGAAGAAGTGGCCGTTCTCATTTGTGTTGTGGCGAGCGATGTGTTTCCGAACGTGAACGGATCGAATTTCACTTTGGACGGAGCGTCTTCGATGTCCTGAACGGTCGAGATGTTTCTTCTCGTAGTGGGAACTATAAAAGACTGACTTTTCTTAGTGTTTAAACATTTAACATTTAAGTATCTGTAATTGAATATAATAAGTATGCAAGAACACATGATATTCCTGACATCACATTTATATCGTATGTATGTCTTTTATATATGTCTATGTAAATTATCTTACTATTGTTATGTTTTTTATATATGTTATAGTAATCTTATTTCCCTTCACATTTTTTTTTCTTAATAAATATTTAAAGGTTGGCTGGTAGAAAATGCTACCTGATATTAAGCCCGCCTGGTACTGTACTAAGTTTTAAATAAATAAATAAATAAAGTTAGTGTATGTTGTGTGAATTCTGATAAAAACGCAAGCGTAAATAGAGAAAGCATGTGTATATTATTTCGTATGAAACGTAAACAATAACAGTATTTTACGGTATTTAGTTAATAATAAAATTATTTTTTTAGTTTTTTTTTCAAAAAGTGCAAATATTAGTGTAGATAGGTATTTAAGAAAATAAATAACAATTAATAATTAATATTTTTTGTCTTATCCGTATAGCAACAGTACCATGTCTTCTACTTCCAAATTTATAAATTAATAGGAAAAAAATAATTATATTATAAATATTTTCTTCTAAATCAAATAAAAAGAGATATCAATAATGTTCCTTATCACATTAATAAGATAAGAAATTTGAAATGGAGTAAAAAATACCTATATAATATATATCCCTACTAATATTATAAATGTGAATGTCAGTTTGTTTGTTACGTTTTCATGCAACAACTACTCAACCGATCATCATGAAACTCTGTACACATATTTTTGGAGGTACTAGAAGTAACATAGGATACTTTTTATTAAAAAATATATATATATATTTTACTATAGTTTCCAATTGACAATAGTTTCAGCTGTTTGGAATCGCATTGATTCATTTCTATTGAAATGATCTCTGATGCTTATTTAATGACTTAAAAGAGAGCGAAGCCGCGGGTAAAAGCTAGTATACATATAAATAAAAAAAACGCGAGGTCAAAAAATTAACCTCAAACAATATTCCCCTTAATTTTAAAATATTTTTTACATAATCAACATTATCCCTAAAAAGTGGGTTAACGCATTACTGAATGGGAAAAATCATAAAAAATTCATTCAGTTTTTTTAACACACCCAACCCCTACGCATTTTGTTCTCATTAACTTTTCAAATTAAATACTGGTTTAAAATGAGGTCTGGAACCGAGCCCATAATCAACTTTGAGCCTAACATACAAGCGCAAATTGTAAATATATTATTATTATTAAGAATTTTTTATTTAAAATTTAATATACCTTTTTATATGGATTGTGTCTTTTGGCATTAAATAAAAAAAAGTATTATATATATAATTTGATTTCTAACATAGACACCTATATAAATAGCTACGTATAACATAAAAACAATTCCAAATTTAAATTATTATCGAACTTTATTTTTTGTTTTTGATGTTCTTTTATTTCAAGTGCGATCGTCTTTTGTTGTTACACTTTTATTCTCTTGCATCATCCGTAGATTCCTATTGGAACACTTGCACTTGTCAAAAATACAATTATACTTAATAATATGCAGCAACTGTAATAGCGTCTTGTTCACTTCAACAATAGATATAATAATATTAAGTATTAGATATCATTTGTAGCTTCATTTAGAACGTACAATTATTTGTTAATTAATATTTACTTTATACTTGTTTTAAATTCCAAATCTTATGACTTGTTACTAAACAACTAAGCTATTACAGTACAATTTAAACTTATTTGGAGCTTTTCTAAGTCGATGTAACATATAGTACGTCGTGGAATAAATTAATGTTGTGTATACTGCTTGTTAATATTATAAAACATCGGTTCTCAAACTTTTTCGGCGAAGGAAAAAGCCTTAATATAATTATAAAAAACTGATTTATATGTATTTATGAATAATCATATTGCAATGTAATATTTAGTTGGAATATTTAGATGTAACCTTATAATCTCCGTTTGGTAGATATTTTTTGCTGTATTTTAGCCCTAGGGTTCCGCGGAACACACTTTGAGAATGGCTGATTTAATCTGTAATTAAATAAAATCGGAGACCAGTCAACAGTCGTTTAATTCCAATACAAAACAATTAACACGTTCGAGTTACATATATTATATTCATTATCAATAATACGAAATCAACACGAAACGCCAAAACATGACTAATCATTTAATCAAATAAATTTATTAATCAGAATCATTCTATTGTTTATCTTGAGAATGTATTTTTTTTACACAAACACACCTACTTCCTGGTTATATTCGGTTACCGAAAATACAATTTTATTACATTACTTTTTGACTAAATATCAGACATAATCCCTACTAATATTATAAATGTGAATGTGAGTTTGTTTGTTACGTTTTCACGCAACAACTACTTAACCGATCATCATGAAACTTTGTACACATATTTTTGGAGGTACTAGAAGTAACATAAGATACTTTTTAATATATATATATATAGTTTCCAACTGACTATAGTTTCAGCTGTTTGGAATCATATTGATTCATTTCTATTGAAATGATCTCTGATACTTATTTAATGACTTAAATGCGAGCGAAGTCGCGGGTAAAAGCTAGTATACAATATAAACTTTATTTAACACCACCCTATTTAACGACAAACTTCTCAAAATTACTTGACCTTGATTTGGTTACATACTTACCTCCCTATTAATTATGACAAAAAATACCCAAACGCAATCAAGTTTAGCCTATTGTATTAAGAACAATAAATTAAAAAAAAACTTTGACAGTCACAACATGCAACAAAAACAAAAGAAGAATAGTAAAACTCTTTAAGAAGAAAGCTCGAGCACAAAAGAAAATATTCACTTAAACAAATCACGCCTTAGTAGTATAATAAATTACATTCTATTATAATAAACTCACACAAAACTCTGCGTACATACACCCACGAGGATGGCACATCACTTCGGTGAGTAACTAGTGCTGCGCCGAGCTCTCTCTCTCCTGCATTCCCAAAACATTAATGCAACACACGCACATCGCCGAATACAATAGTGATGTACGTTTGCACATATATCGATAACTAACCTCAAATCTTCTAAATAAAACACTGCCAATAGACTGTATACATATAACCAAATTTCATAGTCACTTTTTGGTCGATAGAGACCTAAATGATAATTTTAAATAAGAAGAAATCGGACCAAGATGATATATGAAGTTCTATCAATATCTAACAAACACAGACTGAACAAGTGGTTACAAAATGATTATATATGTAGTAATAATATATATTTTTTAATATCAAATCTTAAATCCCTTATCAATATAAATGTTTTCACGCAACAACTACTTAACCGATCATCATGAACAGAGGCGGCTCGTCCTAAAGAGCGCTGGTGCAGTGCACTCCCACGAAAATTACAGAAGTAATCTATATTTCTTCATAATACATAATATCCTTACATTACATTCATTCTATTCTACTATGCCTATACAATAGTATATTATATTACCTATATCTACGCCGCTGTAATATAAGTTCTGTAATTTTCGTGGGAGTGCACTGCACCAGCGCTCTTTAGGACGAGCCGCCTCTGATCATGAAACTTTGTACACATATTTTTGGAGGTACTAAAAGTAACATAGGATAATTTTTATTTAAAAAATGCAGTATAAAACCAATTGAATTTTTGAGGTTAGGCGTCATTTTTGTGGTTAGATGCCACTTTATTACACAAGTGTGATAAGGCATTGTCTGTTGACTGAAATATGAAACATCTTCAAAATTCAAAAATTTTATATCTTCATAGTCGCGGGCAACAGCTAGTAAACTATATTATTATACAATAATATATATTGATCTAAAAAACTTACAAAATTAGAATTGAAAAACAAAAGCGCGCGAAGAACGCGCCAGCACCAAGCCCTAATTACAAAACAGGAGCGCGGCAGACAATAGAGACATTCGTTATAATTTATAAATAAAATAATGAAGACAGAAAATCTCACTCATTAATTACAAAGGACATTGTGTTGAGACAATCAATTGTAATTAGTGTTATAAAATGAAAGCTGTCAAATTGAAATTATTATACGATAGTAATAGCTGTTAATATGACGGAATTAGGTGTGATGTGCTATGATAAGACGGAACAAGACGCGGTGTATAAACAATACTGACGTGACATTTATACAGATGACAACAACGTTTATTACGATGACTATGTTTATTGTATAATTAAAATTGTATTTTATTATCTAAACGTTTTGGCTTAGTTGTAATAATAACGAGATGACTCTATCACCATAATTTATTTTTTATAGATTGAAACAATACGAACCTATAGGACCGGTATGGCGAATACGTGACATATCGGGCACGTAACTGATCAGAAATTCATAATGCACTAAGAAAAAAGTGTGAAGTAGGTATTTTATGACGAGCGATTTAAATTATGCGTGTAATTAAACATTGCAAAATATACTTTTTTTGTAGTAAATTAAAAGTTTTGAGTTATTATTATTTTTCCAATCCAAAAGTCAAAAGTATTTGATGGCACGCCTATGACCTCATTAAACATTTCCTTAGAAAAATTGGCACGTTAATGCATAAAGGTTCGTCTACCCTGCTATAAGAAGGAGAAGTGTAGAACTATCGACGTTTATAAATTGAGTTTTCAATATTAAACTACTCACTAGGACGCGGTTACACTTGAAAAAAAAAAGCGTTGCTTGAGAAAAATATCGATATCGATGAAAAAAAAATGACGACAACTGCACATCACTAGAGAATACAGTCTATTCGTCACAGCACCTCGAGGGCCTAATAATTTTACACAATTTAGGTTGAAACACGTGATTTGTTACCGTGGTCCCATCTCCGCGCGCAAATTTACCATAATCGCATGACACATGTGACGTCATCGCTATGACATTAAGATAGCTGGATTATTACGAACGTTTATTAAAGAAAATTACAAACCTAACCGAGAAGAGAGAATTAACTTTTTTCTCTCCCCTCTCCTCTTCCTTACATCTATTTGGTTCTTGTTTTTTATTTTTATGTATTTTTGTAATTTTATCAGAAGTGTAGTATCTATCCCTTTATCACCTTGAGCATGCCGTCCTATCCTATAATTGAAATTTCATCTAGTTTATATAATAGTACTCCTTTTTATAATATATAGTCATAATGTAATTTTGTAGGTAGGCTTTATAAACAAATAAATAAATAAACTGTCAACTTGACTTGACTTACGGCTAAACAATTGTTTCGACCGGGAATCGAACCACGTATCAATTCTTATTACCAATATATTATTTTGTTATTTATTGTGAAATATAAACATATTTTTATATCAAATCTAAATATATATAACTTAAAGGTGACTGACTGACATAGTGATCTATCAACGCACAGCCCAAACCACTGGACGGATCGGGCTGAAATTTGGCATGCAGGTAGATGTTATGACGTAGGCATCCGCTAAGAAAGGATTTTGATAAATTCCACCCCTAAGGGGATAAAATAGGGGATGAAAGAAACTATACTCGTACCTAATTAATAATAATACTTCTTAACGCTAGCGAAGCCGCTGGCAAAAGCTAGTTAAGAAATATAAAACGAATGTGCGAAGACAACAAATTCTAAAAATTATTTAAAAAAATTAACGTTTTATTATTATTATGTTTTAAATGTTATTAGAGCTTTTATTTGAAGAGAAACATATCTGAAGACGTTTACACAGCGTCAGACTAACTGCCTCCGCTACAAATGTCCCGTGACTGTTTTAAATCAAAGTCGGACAGCGCTATAATGATATGATGCTAATATAATATTTTATACTCATCAACCGTATTAGGGCGGAACAAAAACTAACATTTAATCACGATTACAATTTTAGAATGTTTACATAACAAACATCACCATTAACATAAACCTATACCTGAACAAAATTTCAATTTTACAGGACAGCGATTTAAAGTTGCTACTGTGCATAGTTTATTCGTTTACATTCTTCATTGATGTATGGGGTCATTCAAGTATTCGTCTCCTGCGGGAGAATCTTTATGTGTTTTTGTTTTAAAAGTCATCATGAGTTCTGACGATTTTTAGCTATTGTAGATGCAGTTTAGGCAGAAAACATCGATTTCGAGTTAGGTCATATTTAAGATCTCGTAATTTTAAGAAAGTCGTCAAGAAATGAAACAAACCCTCTCCCTCTCTACCCGCGCGGGGAATGTTTTCCGTCGGCCACGGAAAACAAAAACATTGTGTATGAATACAAAAATGTGTACGGCCACGCCATAATGTTTCGATGTTTTTGTGTAATGTTTCGAAAAAACACGCGCAGGAGACGCGGCTTAATACAAACTATTTTTTTAAAAAAAAAACAAAAGAATTTTTGAAAACCCATTATGCTAAAAATTACGTACACAAGACACTGCTTCTCAAAAACTAGTACCAGACGGATTTTAAACTACAAGAGACATGATAAACAACGTCCAATAAGTCAGTGCCAACAATTGGCGAGCTATTGTTGCAAAATTTATAACCGGGATTAATATAGGACTAGTCTTTGATCTTAATTTTAATATACAATTAATTATGGAACAGTAATAATTCATTAAAATAAAAGAAACTGATTTTATCATCGA